>OY735230.1:34861869-35064912 GCA_963457665.1 Thysanoteuthis rhombus
TACATCAGAAAATCAGGAAGATTGTCAGAAGTCAGAAATTAATCAAAGCAAGACGGGCAAATGATATCTAGGCCATTGGAGCTAAGTAAAGGCAAATAACCTCGACCAAATCTCAAACTAGATTCGCCGATAAACGGAAGGGAGTTTGACCCTCCTGCAGTGGCCAAATGAGTTAAAGCTCTGTGATTAAGTAAAAATTAAAGGTGCTTAGCATAGCACAATGTTCAATACACTAGTTTCCATTCAGCAATGTTGTAAGTTCGATTTGTTTTGGAACAGTCAGCCAAAACTTTCAACAATAGGTTTCTTTTTCAAATAGGTTTGTGAAGCTAGTTGGCTATGTGTGTGTCGCGTGTATAGGCCGCACCAATGGAGTTAGAAGGATGAAAATTTGAACATTTACTCCTTATTATGTTTAGAATTTTTTTTCGGGAATCCTCAGCAAATAAGTGTTTAGTGGACTTCAATTTATCATTTAAGTTTATACTAAATTGATCCTTACGTTTATATCTGGTAGTTTTCACGCTTGATTTTTTTAAAATTCAGACTTTTGCGATCACCGCCAAACAAAAAGCGAAATGATAAACTTATTCATTGATCGCCCCTTTCCCCAAATTTTAATTGATCATCCCCAACACGGCATGCTACCAAAAGATGTTGGTTAAGAGATTTTTTCGACTGAGTGACTAACCAAACCTGTTTTTCAACAAGACATTTCTACAAAAACAGGAATGTACCATATCATATGGATATGGAAAATGAGTGACCCCCCTCCCCACAGCCAATGTGTAACAATTTTTTGCCTGGTCATCGAAGAAACACTTGTTCTAGCGTTACCCGTACAGAACATTACGCTCTTTGTCCTAACTTATTCCAGACGAAAGCTTCTCGTCAATTGCTGCCTTCATTTGGTCTAATTGGGAGCAGTACTTGATCGAATCTATCTTTCAGTTCTCTGGAACGGGGTCATAGTAGAGGACTCCCTTCCAATCCGACTATATCGTAACATTGTGCTAAAAGCTCAAGGAATTTGAACAGTTTGAAGAATTTATTTATCTGTCAAGTTACCTCAGTGCATCTAATTTGCACTTTTTGACACCAGCGAGCTTTTAAGTGGGAATTGTTTTATGACATGCGCGTTTTCTCTTGCAGCCTTTTTGGCATCCACAGTGCCTCAGTAGGATTAATTCCTTGGAAGCTTCAGGTTGTGTCATCCATAGTGGTTCATTCTGACTTCCAGATTGTTTCCATCCCCATTCTGTGCGATCAGGTAGCATTTGGATTGGTTGCAGAGTCTGTGTCCAGGAGATCCTAGAAAAAGAGCCGTTTGACATACTTTAAATTGGATACAACATTATGGTGGAATTTTGTAACGTGTCCAATTCAATCATATACTATACTCACATAGGTTCCAGTTATTCAGGACCCATAATTTGACAATTATCAATTAATAAAGTATCTGATCACTATTTGATTCTTTTTCTACATGACATCGTAAAAACGTGTCCATGATGATGAGCGCACAAAAAATTTGAGAAAACATTTTTAATTTCGAAATTGGATATAAAATCAGTTTTCAAAACCAAACTCTTCTTGTCGGTAAATCAATTCAAGTTATTTCAAGAATTGAATTGTGAACGATCTTGGACATGGGTTTTGTGCTCCTGTAAATTGAACAAAAAATTATGTTTGACGATATGACTTTGTTTTGTCTAGTCGAAATTTTCATAAAATTCAGTTAAATCTTTTGGTTTCTTCAATTTTCATAGGAAATACGTATTCCTAAGTGTCCTATACAGGAAGTCATTACTGTATCAAAGAATGATATTATTTTCATTCCAGGATTATTTTCTTTACTTTCAGGCTAATGTTTGAAGCCACAGCTTATTCGATTTCTTGGAGCCATCGACCACCATTTGACTATGAATAACGTTGATCTCATGATCATGGTTCTTATGGATCAGCATGAAATGATCTTTCTAATGATATACAACATGTCCATACTCTGAGATATCGAACGTTTGGCCAATGGAGCCAGAACTCAAAATCCGCTATTTTGAATTCAGGGGTCAAATGTTCATTTTGGTACTTGAGTCTCATCAAAAATCAATACTTTATTGGATGATGAACAATTCTCGGCAAAAGTTTGCTTGTGTCAAAATGTTGATCGATATTTTATGTACCAAGAGCACAACCTACCAAGCATTTTTCGTACATGGCTGGACTTTCCACAGATCTTTGAAAATCACTCTGTCAGGTAATTGAATTCCATTTTCTATCGTTTTTTTTTTTCTTCCTCTGATGCTTTGATTTCATGGAAATTTCTGTTTGCATCTTCGTCAGGTTACGGTCAAATATTTTATCGCCTATTCCTTTTTTCACAGCTTTATTTATATCTTTATATATATATATATATATATATATATATATATATATATATATATATATATATATACACATCACTCTCTCTCTCTCTCATTATAACCTTCTCTCACTATCTCATTCAATTCTCTTTCACACACCCTCCCTCACTCTATTTCTTCCACACTATTTGTCTCTCTCTATATATATCTTATCTATTGCTTGGACTTTCCCCCATCTCATTATTCTCTTTTCAGTATTTCTTTGTCTCTCTTTCCCACTCTCCACTACCATTTTTTATTCGCACTTCTCCGCCATCTTTTGTCCTGCATCACTCTCTCTCCCTCTCTCCCCCTCTCTTTATGTATATATACATGTGCATATAATACCCACTCTTTCTATACCTTTTTATCTATCGATCTATCAATCTATCAATCCCCCTTCATTGCCCTTCCTTTCTTTCATTCTCTCCCTACCTACCTATCTATCCGTTTTACCCTACCCCTTCACCACTCTCCTCTCTGTATCCATCTCTCCCTCAACCTTTCTCTCTTCACCCCCTTCCCCCCCTTTCAAACTATTTATATATCTATTCCCCTCCACCACTCTCCTCTCTATATACATCTTTGCCCCACCCTTTCTTCCTTTACTCCCCCTCTTTCTCTCTCTCTCTCTCTCTCTCTCTCTCTCTCTCTCTCTCTCTCTCTCTCTCTCTCTCTCTCTCTCTCTCTCTCTCTCTCTCTCTCTCTCTCTCTCTCTCTCCATCCAACCATCTATTTCTATCCATATCGCTATCGCTATTCATATATCTGTCCCCTTTATGCTCGTGATTTTTGTCTCGATGTTCAACTTTCTCTCGTCTAACCACAGCATTACACTCTTTTTTTGCTTCCCATCTCTGCCTTTTTTTTTTAATTCCCTCTTTCCTTCTCTTCCACCTTCTCTTCTCTCCTTCCTTTCACGCCTCTTTCTCTCTCCGTTCCTTTTTGACTTCTTCACAATAACAACCATGCGACCCTAATCGACACAGAGCGATGTCACCAAGTACACCATTATTGGGGCTGGCATATCACATGGATTTTTTTTCGGGTTACCATAATGGAGTGAGTTCAGTTCTCACTGGGTGCCCAACTGCCGAGTATTCGTGTCAAACTAAGCTAAGCTTCGTAAATAACAACAAGTGCAGCGAGTTCAGCCCCCAATGAGTAATCTGTTACCTCAGCAAATACATGCAATTGCAATTCAGTTCTCGCTGGGGACCCAACAGGGAGCCTTCTATCGCGACCTCACGCGAAAACTCAAACTTAACCATCTGCTAAGGTAAAATTCCTCTGAGTTTCGGGAGGGAATTGCCCGTAATCGGGTGAAATCAAGAAATCTAATTTCGCTTTCTAAGGTAGCGAGTTCGATCCTTGCGTGTCACTATCATTGTTTTTATACCAGTCTAAGCTAAGCTGAGTAACCCAATATTATAGCGCCTGTGCTAGATTGGGTTAAACTTGTTAGATATCTACAACGACGCTATTATTCCAGCATCCGGCCCGCCCATTTCTTTCATGTTACCCACGTTCATTCCTGCTCAGTCAAGATGGGTGAGTGGATACTCTTGATATGACGAAGGAGACTAAAAGGATTTTTTTTTCTCTAAGGCCAAAACAACAACATAAAATCTTGCTTGACTTTTACTTCTGGAATTTATACGCAAAAAAAAAAAAAATAAATAAATAAAAATTCAAGGCAGAACTAGTTTCATTTTTTGCTCCTGAAAAAATTATGTGAACTTCATGGTCAGCATACATCATAAATTTTAGCCTTATCACTTCCGTTACATGTACAGTATCGCCCATAAGCGAGTACACCTTTACCATTTTTTATAGAAAGTTAATTTCTTTCTTAACCAAACATAGCAGGGTTTTATCATTTCTAGTTGAACATTACACAATCAAAACTAATATTATCAGGTAGTTTTTATCACTAAACAGAAGCTAGAAACTCTATTGTCAAAAATATGAATATGTTGCCGTCTAAAAATGAGTACAGATGCTGTACAGTTTGAGAATTGATAAATCCCTACCTGTTTGGTTTAAAAGAAAATTAAATCTTTTTTACAAGTGTCAAGGTTACACTCGGGTATGACCGATACTGAATGTAGAGGTTTGTATATTTAAGGCTTTCTGTGCATTGTGTGTGTATGTCTTGAGTATAAGGAAATATGAAGCGTATGTTGATATCTATCGCCATCGGATAACATACACTGATTATTCAAAACATCATGATCGGCAACTTGTGGCAAGAATGACAGCTACTGTCTCGTAACATCTGCGCATGTCAGAGTCAGAGGTATATAAGCAGGTAAGCTAGTCTCAAGTCCTTCATTTTGAAGATTTGGAAGCTACAGTTCTGGACAAGAAGGAAGATTTGTGTGTCTTTGATGAAGGCCAAATTGTTAGAGCCAGAATACAAGGTCAGAACATCTGAAACGGCTTGGATTGTGCGATGTTTATGTTCGGTTGTGTCGAGTACCTATCGGCAGTGGTCTGAGGAGGTGAAAATTACCAACCACTGTCAAGGAAATAGGCGGTCAAGACTTATCGATGCTTTGGGAACTGAGGTTTTACCGCAAAATACAAACCAACAGAAGGACTACTGTAACACAAATTGCCGATAGCTTTAATGATGATGAAGTATACCGATCCTTGTTGCATGCGGGTATTCATAACCCTGGACCTTTCTGAGTACCTACTCTAACGAATGTGAAACGCCAAAAGGTTCTTCAATAAACACGATTAGTTTCACTTTTTCCTGAATAGGATGGATGGTAGGGTACGCGTGTGTCGTTATACTGGGAAAACGATGACACAAGGATGCACTGCGGAAAAACAACAAGCCGATGGGGGTTGTTTCGGTTATGTTCTTCTGGAATACATTGGGTCCTGTCCTTTATTTGGAAAGTATTTTGTCGCATGCCCCCTACATTGACATTATTGAAGATCAGGTACACACTTTCTTGGCAACAGTTTTTAAGATGGCATTGGAATTTTTCAGTAGGATAATGAACGCTGCCACACTGCTCAGGTTTTACGGCAATGGTTTCTTGAACATGAAGAAGACTTCACCCTTTCCATGGCTCGACTAGAAATGACGAAAAATTCCCTCCTGTCATTGTTAGCTTGCTGAAGAAAACAAAGCGGTAAATCCGGACAGGGAGGATGAAAAGGGGAAGCTTGAAGAGCAGACACTTTGCTGGGTTGGCTAATTGGAAGAAACGTAAAGGATTACATTTGTTCCTTTCTCTTCAGAAAGGCAAGATAGATATTGGTACAATATAGAGTTTTTGCTTAAAATGTATTTAATGCGGTATATTATGTTATGCAGTATGAATATTTCACTTTACATTAACGATCGACTTACGCCCAGATCAATTTGCGTCCATAATACCAGAACGTAACCTAGGCTCAAGTCGATGCATGACTGTATTTAGATGTGTTTGCTCTCTTATTGTGAACGATGGTAACCGGGTATTCTTTTTGAAATGTGATCGGATGTACGCAATGCCAGATAAGAAAAAAAGAAAGAGTGTTTTCTTTCGGAATCCGCACCAACTCGGAAAACGTACAACAACGATCTCCATTTCCAACGAAAAAAAAAAAAAAAATAAGCAGACGGCCTCAACGGAGAAAAATATGTAAGAAAAAGTTTATTTCTGTTTTGTTTTTCTTTTTTAACATCATAAGGAGAAAAAAATCTATAATAGCAATTGTTATTATCATCAGTGCAATCCTTATCTTTTTTGCTGTTAGAAATCGTCAACTAAAACTTTCAACATCAACATAGTCAACATCAGCGTATGTTTTTCCAGTTTTTAAGTTGGTCTGGCTGGCTAGCTATATACGTATGTTTCGCATGCACAGGCCGCACCGATAGAACTTACAGGGCTGAAAATTTAAATACTTACTCCATAAAACGTTTTTGCTTCTTTTAGATTCCTTCCTGTAAAGTTTTTTTTTTATCATTGGGGTTCAATTTACAATTCAAGTTTATGCTAGATTGGTCAGACAGTTTGTGTCCGGTTGTGTTCATACTTTTTTTTTTTTGAAGGTTTTTTCAATGATCACTGCTCAACAAAAGGCGAGAGAAGTGCTTTGTTCATTGATCATTTTTTTGCAATCTTTTAATTGATCATCTCCACTGCGGTAACGGTTTCTATTGAGTGACTAACCAGATCTATTTTTGTAGGGGATTATTCCCGGCAGTAAAGGAAGAAAACTGAATAAGCCAAGCCAGCGGTTCCCAATGTGGGCGCCGCCAACCCGTTGAAAGCACTGGAAGATTCAAGGGGGTAGTGGAAGGAAAGAGGCGGTAGGGGGGCATTGGAAATCATGGGACGGTCGGGGGAACTGGGAGGGCAAGGTAGAAGTAGGGGTGCCAGAAGACAGGGGATGGTGAGGGAGGAGAGGGGCAAAGAATACAAATCTGCTTTTCAATGTATCATTTTTGACCGACTTTTTATGGGGATGGGCTGATGAAATATATGCCCTAAAAGGGAGCGGTAGTTCGGAAAAGTTTGGGAAACATAGAGGTGAGCGAAGGGAAACACTGGAATAAACGATTACTTGGTGGAATCTGGAAGGAATGATAAAAGGAGGGAAAGATAAAAGGAGGGAAAAGATGAAAGGAGGAGGAAGAGGAGAAAGAGAGGGTGGGAAAAGAAAGGGAGAGTAGAACCAAATAAAAAAGAATTGGATAGAAGCGACTGGAGAAGAAGGAAAACGGCAAGGAGGAGTGGGGAGAGGAAAAGTGAGGGAAAGATGCCAAAATTTAAGGAAATGGAGAGGCAATGGAAGAAGAAGAAGAAGAAGAAGAAGAAGAAGAAGAAGAAGAAGAAGAAGAAGAAGAAGAAGAAGAAGAAGAAGAAGAAGAAGAAAGGTAGATGGCAATTAAAAAGAAGAAGAAGAGGAGTTGGAATATGGAGGAGAGACAAGGTGCAGAACGAGATGATGATTGACAGAAATAAATGTCACTGTTTATTACAAGGTATTTTATTGTTGATCTGAAAAGAGGAAAAGGAAGCAGTATTTAAAAAAAGAGGAAAATAAAATTCTAAAAAAGCAACTCGACATTGCAGTCAGTAATTGAACGATCGTAGCGTAAAAATTTGAAGTCAGGCAAAGAAAATTAATTCAGAGAATAAATATGGTCAGAATGAATTGTATTTATGACATCACTGGCGTTTTTCATGGATTCAAAATTTTTTTTTAAAATCATCTAGAAATCAATAAGCCTGTCAGAATAAAGCCTCTAAAACTTTTTTTAATTCTTTTTTTCCAAATATATATATATATATATATATATATATATATATATATATATATATATATATATATATATATATATATATATATATATTAGAAGGGGTCTAGTGGAGTATTGATGTCAATTTTCAATTCTGCTGACAAATCGTTATGGCCAGGAGCGTTGGAATACACAAACACATGAATAATCACATAAACACACGCGAATATAAAAGAAGGTTTGTTCAATGTTTTTTCTGTGCTACTTGATCCTTAGCTGAGACAGATTCAGGCCTTTCCCAAGGACACTACCACAAAGTGAATACGAACTGTCCCAGTTTGAACTCGGCACATAGTCCACCTCGAATCTACAGTGAAAGAGAAATGAAGAAAAAGATAGATAACTGAAAAGAGGAAGGAAACGAAATACAGAATAAATGGAGGAGAATAAATGATTGAGAGGAGATATCAATGGAAAAAAATCAATGGGAACAAAAGAAATGATCAAATTTAAAGAAGAAGAAGAAAAGAACATGAGGAAAAACTGTAAAGTAACGTAGCCTGTCTGTAATGTAGGCAGTCGTCGGCAGCCGACACACGCGCGCGTGCAAACACACAAAAGATGGCGGCAAATGATCAAAGAATCTGTACAAAAAAAAGAAGAAAGAAACAAGGCATCAAGACAATCAAAGGCAGACAACATGAGATTCTGCGTTGATATACAACACTTCAGCGTTATGTGGGGAAAATGGCCGATACGGTGTCGGAAAGAAAAGAATTTAAAAAAAACTGCAACAGAGTAGAGAAAAAAAGGACAACCATCCTCACCCTAAAAATACGAAGAGGAGGTTGCCAGAAGTAAAATGGTGAAGTAGTTTTTCATTCTCTTCTGTTTACCAATTTCTAGAATAGAATTTCAAAATCTCCCGTTTCCTTTTTTCACTTGAATACACGCACACATATATAGTACATATAGTGCAAATCAGGTTTGGAATATAGCGTAATATAATATGACATAAAGCAATATCTGGTATGTGATAGATTTATTTCATAGAGTGTTGATACATTCAACTTATTTTGTATTATACTATACCAATCTATACATATATGTCGAGAGGGGGCCAAATCTTGAATGTTGGGGATAGGGGACGGACAACCTGGATAAAGCTATATTTAGCCAAATGATATTCAGTCAAAATCTCTGAAACAATAGGGCCCCAAATCATATTATAATTCTCACATTGTCAATCGCTGATTTTCTTTGATATCTCTCCCAACAATTTCTGTTGTTCTACTTGATAAAGGCCTTTCAGGACATGAATAGCTTTTAATGCATCCCCAGTTTTTACGTCATCACCAGAATTTTTTTCTGGGCTTCGCTCATTGAATCATCCCCGAAAGCCTTCTTAATCTTACAAATATTTTCCGCTGACGAATGACCAAGTTTCACGCGAAGTGATTTATATTCGCT
Organism: Thysanoteuthis rhombus; assembly: GCA_963457665.1. Lineage (NCBI taxonomy): Eukaryota > Metazoa > Mollusca > Cephalopoda > Oegopsida > Thysanoteuthidae > Thysanoteuthis > Thysanoteuthis major. Next base: position 34,870,993 of record OY735230.1, read on the forward strand.
GCTGTACTCGTACAGTCATTGAGAATGCAACGGTCAAACTCCCACTTAAAGGCGCCTTACTGCTAACTGAGTAACCCTACGGGAGAGTTTCCCTTCGTACATGCGTAATAAGGTTCCCTCTGATCGGTTGCGAAGTTACATCAAGGCTACACAATCTGTTCTCGGGATATTCAAATTCCTCATGACCTTCTGCTGCTGAAAATACTGCCCTACCGGATAATAATGATGATGCTTCATCGAAGAAATTTGGGCGAATAGAATATTTGCCGACATTGAAAATATGCGTCTATTTTAGAAATGAACATTGGAAGATATAAGAGAGAAAAATAAACTGATAGATTGACAGACAGAGAGAGAGTGAGGCGTATGTTTTTACATCCAAATCATGGTGGCAAGAGGTCTTTTGTCACACAAGACCTAATTTGTATGGTCTTGAGTAACTTCAGTACAAAAATAATCAAATAACTTTAAATCTATCATCAAAATAAGCTTGCAGGAAAAATGGAATGAAATACACAATTTTCTCATTTAGTATTCGTGTGTATATACGTCGTATCATATCATTCGTGTGTAAGGAATTGATATCATTTGTGGGTTTTTCATTTTTTTCTTCAGTACCAAATCTTTATTTTCGGAACCAAACAGCTTTTCAATTTTGGTCTAGTAAAATACCAAATGGCAACTCTGATTCAAATCTGTCGGCAGACAAGAGTTTGTTAAAGAGCATCTGAAAGTAAGAATGAATAGAGACTAGAAAGTGAAGTTTTTGTTCCTGTTTGAATCTGTTTATAGAAACAAGTCTGTAACTTGATATGTTGTTAGTGGTCAGAGCGACGCACGCGCGGACGATTATCTCGCTTCAAATAGTCGAAATGACACCCAAGTAAAACGATCAGTCTGCTTCCCTTAATGATAAGACGTCAATCTTGGCTGTAATCTTACAGAACTTTTCAAAGAACAAGGAGTCGGCGTGCCTTTAACCGATACATCACAAGAAATTGCAAGATATGTAGGTGTATGCATAAATGCTACGCAACACACATACATTTATACACATGGATATCGGAGTGCCCATTATATATATATATATATATATATATATATATATATATATATATATATATATATATATATATATATATATATATATATATATATATATATATATATATATATATATATATATATATATATATATATATATATATATATATATATATGTATATATGTATATATATATATATATATATATATATATATATATATGCTAAATATTTGTATAAATAAAAAGATTGGCGAGGAAACTTACGAGTATGCAGATATATTTACTTATATTCTTTATGTGAGTCAATCATAATATGTATCTGTTTATCTATCTATACAAAGGTTGGTAGATATAGATGCACACACATACACCACCTGTATATACACACACACACACACACATATGTGTGTGTGTGTGTATATATGCATGCATGTAAGTGTGTGAATGGATAGATATGTACGTACCAACATGCATCTATCCATAAGTATAGTAATATATACTTTATATAGACATATAGATGCACATACACACACACACGTGTAGATAGGTAGGTAGAACTACATAGAGTAAATTTGTAATTATATATGTAAGTGTGCGTACATAAAACAATGGGCGCTCCGATATGCAAACAAGTTGTGTTTATATGTAAGTGTGCAAACGTGAGAGCTGTTGAAAATGAACCAATCTTTAAATGTTTATTGGTGACGGGGTGCAGTGTTGGCCTATAAAAATGGAATATACGCATATAGAAGCATGAAATTAAATAGGCGAACCAACATTGCCACTGCCGTAAGTTTTGCAGTTCAAGATCAAAGTGAATTGTCTGTTCTTCTCACGTCAACGAAACAGCATTAACTTCCCATTTGCAATAATATCATGGCTATATCTTCATTATTTTCTTCAATTTGAAATGTATTTCATTCCATCGATATGAACGAAAATTGTTATGAATCTTATTCATTGTGGTCATTGAAACATATGACATAACATTCCAAATTTCAATATTAAAATTCACCGTACTCGTATTTCACACAGTGAAAAAGTATCAAGTCATTTGATTTTCCGCAATCATTATAACTTATCATAATCCATTTTTAACTTTGTTGGAGTAAGACATCTTGGATTTTCTGTAAGCTAACCATTCACTCAACTTCGAATCCAGTAGAGATATTTTTGTCTAGTTCCGTTGACGCAAGAAGAACAGATACTACATCTTGAACTAAAAGCTGCAAAAAGTCATCAACATTAGGATGGCACCCCGAGGTCAAACTGACGTAGTTTGATCTCACCTCATTAATGTCCTTGGGAAAACTCATGAACCTCCCCTCAAATCAGGTCAGAAATTACTCCTTGCTGCTGGTACCTTGTAACCTAGTACAATCCATCACACATAGCAAGAAGGCATATATATGTACAGACAGACAGACAGAAACAGATTGGCAGTACCATCCGTTGCACATAGCAAGAGGGCATATATATATATATCAAGAGAGAGAGAGACAGAGACAGAGATACAGAGACAGACGGACAGACAGAGGTAGAAACATAGAGAAGGACAGAAACAAAGACATAGAGACAGAGCCTCAGCCGAAATTTGAACTCGTTTTGTAGATTTGATATTCCATAATGATAACGGTTGTACATATATAGAATGCAGACAATGGTGGATTTATGCCTTTTCCAAGGGTAACAGTGTAACGTAAACGAAAGCAGAATCTGTCGAAATTCGGACTCGTTTTATAGATTCCGTTCTCTATACTGAAAACAGTCATACTTCAGATCTTGATTTAGTACAAATATAAAATATGGAGAGAAGTAGATTCATGCCTCTCTCACGGGTATTTGTGCTCAGCGAACAAGAGCAGACAGCTGGAATTCGAGGGGTGAATTTATGCCTTTTCAAAGGATATTAATGTTGTACACACGAGCAGACTCAGTCGAAATTCGGACCGTTTTTTTTGCGCTGAGAATAGTCATACTATCTAATACCTTGATTTAGTACACGTGCTGGGAGATGTAGATTCATGCCTGTGTCAAGGGTATTAGTTTTTAGTGGACAGGCGCAGGCTCAGCCAAAATTTAGACTCATTGTGTCGATTCTGTTCCCCGAGCTGATAACCGTTTGGCTACCTCGCACTTCCTAGATGATAGAAAGAAAGAAAGAATTCTATTAAGTTGATGCGTTATCTTACACACGATCTTAGAGAAATCTTAGAAGTGTTTTTGGAAGTTTACTCAGATCTGCATTCATTGTGCAATCAGACATCTATAGTATATTGTTCACAAGCCTCAGAAAAATTCTGATTCTAGGAAAATAGACAGAGCTTACCCCAAGCGTGAGCGAAATTAGCAGTTGCTCAGAGCCCTGTGGACACTAGAGGGCTCTAAGAGGCGAGGGAGTGCCCCCAAGATACAACGTGGGCAAATCAAATTCTACTGCTTAAGGCCTAATAAAGTTTAGGATCGGCCCTGAAAATAGATTCCATATGAACTTTTGGAAACGACCATTATTTAACGTTCGAACACTTGTCTTTCTCTTTTGGCTTGACACAGAAAACATATGTTGGTGTAAATCAGCATGGATTTTCGTGAAGTAACTAACTAACCACTCACCTTCGAAGCCGCTAGAGACTTTCATTTTGTTGGTGTGCGAGGAACATACTACGCTTTGATCCATATTTACTGGCTTCCCCACAAGAGCAAGATTTTTTTAAAATTCAATGTGGGGTTCCAGCTACAGGGAGGCTGTAAAAATTACTCCAGTCCCTGCAACAAGTGTCGCGAAGACGTCAGGGCAAGCCCGACCTATTGGTGGCGATGAAAAATAGATTAATCACGAGAATCTAAAACTAGATATAGAACTATCTTAATCCATTTTTTACCACAAGTTCAGTCTGATGATGGATTTTATTTTATTATTTTGGTACTGAGGCTATTTGATATGGTCCCAATACCATGCAAATTTAGTCTTGTGCGACAAAGGACATCAGGCAACTCAGTACAACACTAGAATGGACTTAATTAAATGAACCATTGAAAAAGAAAAAAAAAACCTTCTGGGCAAGGAAGTCAATCTTGCTGTATGATGACAACGCCCAACCTCATGTTGCAAATGCAACGCAATAGGTAAGTTCTTCAACATGCAGTATATTCTCCAGAATCACTCCTTTTTTTATCTACTTTTTGATCTATGTAATATTCCTCCTTTGGCTCGAGCGACTCCAACAAGTTGGAGGTATCGGAACGTTACACAACCGCAATCGTTCTTTCATGAGGGACACCCAATTAAACTGGAAGATGGCATAATGTCAAAGAATTTCGGGGGAAATGACTGAATAATGATTCTATGAGTTTCTATGAATAAATACTTCGTCAAAAAATGTTGGCAACTTTTGCGTCAACATAATATAGGTGTACCTTGATTAGTACAGTTGATTCGTTCCAAATTTTTCTGCACTGTTCAAAACAGCATTGTTTAAGGTTATTATGATTCAATGTACCTCTTCTGCTTTGTTCTTAGTTACATTCATTTGAACAACAATTATTTAAGCGTGTTACATCAAAATTAGTGAAAACACATTATTCAAGGTATTGCTATAATACTTTTAGAGCTTTTATTTTATTTTTTTATGGAACATTATCATTTAAATCTTTGTATAAAGAATAAAGAACTATTCTATAACATTTGTATGTATGTGGAATATATATAATAAGTTTGTAGCCTGGCCCGAAGCTATTAATCACCACTAATCTGAAGGCGTTGACAAAGAAAGGGATTATGTTGTAAGATAACGATGGTATTCAATTTTCCGAACGTCAGATTACTGCCTGTTCATTTGCTCGCCGCCGATTGGTCGAAACTGAATGCACAGAAAAACGAGGGTAGACAATTCGAGGGCCTCTCTTTCATAGTTCATTATTTCCCAAAACACCGGTTGACTTCTCTCAAAAACTAGTGCGAAGGGGATATGTTTACGGTTTATGAAAAGAGACATCTATTGAAAAATTTGTGAATGTACGATTTATTTCCAGTAAGATTTAGGTTGTATTTTCTATGTATTTACGAAAACACTAGTTGACCGTTTTCCTCAAATTGATGCATTGTTTGCAATTTTATGGAAAAAAACATCTATTGTAAAATATGCAAATATACTAAGTATTTATTTACGATAAGATTTAGTTAGAAATACAAAATAAGACATAGCAAGTTGAATTATGCATATATGTGTGCTTCTTGTATCTCGCCTTTTCATTTGTTTTGTTTTTCTTTTCAAAGGGGTTATTTGTTTTTATATGTCGTGAATAAGATTTAAGAAGAAAAAATGATTTTTGTGTACGATATTCAATTAACAAATGAGCGTATGTGTCTATGTTCATACGATCGTACATAAAAAATGTTTTTCCTTCAAAAATCTTATACACGATGTATACTGTAAATACTAAATCTTATCGTAAGGAAATAATTGTACATTTACAAATTTTACAATAAATGCTTTCTTTTCATAAATCATATAAATACGTCCTTAGCATTGATTTTAAGGGGAAAAATGTCATCCGGTGTTTTTGCAAATATTTACTATGAAAGAGAGGCTTTCGAATTGTCTTCCTTTGTTTTTCTGGGGATTCAGAGTCGACCAGTCGGCGGTGAGCAAATGAACAGGCAGTAATCCGAGATTCGAAAATTGATACAGACTTGAAAAATAAATATTTGCAGTGTGAAATAAATGCCTTTTGTCATCATGCAGTGGATTTGTTGATTTAGTTATTCATATATATGTGTGTGTGTGTGTGTGTGTGTTTGTGCGCGCGCTAATATACCACATAAATATAGGCTCTCTCTTACACACACACACACTCACATATATATATATATATATATATATATATATATATATATATATATATGCACACGCTAACGTGTCTATCAAAATATGGGCTTGCACACACGCACACATACACATTGTAGAGTGTATTTTCACACACAAAGGCATGTGTGAGAGGAAAAGATGGAAAATGTGGAACGGTCGGAGGGTTTTCTTTAATGTTGGATTGTTGTGTTTTGTGGTCCATGGCTCTTATCTGTTTATTTGCTTTTTGTAACTTGGATCTCCGTATCAAAAGAAATGAAAAATGACTCGAGCCCGATACAAGTCACATTTTAAGCTCTCATAAACTCGCTTGGCTATGGTGCGTTGAGAAATTAGGGCTGGCATATATCATCGTACAATAAACACTAAAGTCTCAAGATTGCGGCTTTGTGAGTCTTCTTTAAAGGCATTTAAAACGGCATTTCAGTGCTAAAACCGGCATCGCTGAATAAATGCTCTTTATTTCGGGTTTTCTCTCTCCTTCCTTCCTTCCTTCCATCCTTTCTTCCTTCCTTTCCTTTCCTTCTTGCCTCTATGCCATCTTATCCTCTTTCCTTCTCTCTTCCTTTCCTTCTTTCCTTTCCGGTTTCCTTCTCTTTTTCCTCCTCTCCTTCCTTCTTACTTTCCTTCAATCCTTCTTTCTTTCCTCTTTCCTCTCTATCTCTTCTTTCTTCTTCCCTTCCTTCTTTCTTCTCTTGCTTCCGTCATGGTTTCTTTCCTACTTTCTTTCCTTCTCTCCTTCCCCCCCCCTTCTCTTTATTTATTTTTTCATCTCTCCTCTGATTTGGTATGAAGTAAGCTTCCTAAAATTTCAAGATCTCTCTCTCTCTCTCACTCTCTCTCTCTCTCTCTCTCTCTCTCTCTCTTCCCAAGTTTCTACCCAAAATTTTGGGGATTTGAAAACACTGAACCACCTATTTAACTGACAAGTGTTTTCCATGTCTTGCCGGACATTAGATATATCATCGAAATCCCTCTATCTTCTACCAATGTTTTTCTCTTTTTCACAAATCCATTTTGTGCGTAATATTCCCCGAACGTATATATATATATATATATATATATATATATATATGTGTGTGTGTGTGTGTGTGTGTGTATGAGGAATAGAGCATTCTGGTGGATGAGGAATTTCTGTGTAAATAGATATACTGCTTAAATTCAGCCTTACTGACTGTCCAGTTTCGTAGTCCAGAGGTAGGATATCGAAGTGAAGGTTTCAATTCTGCCTCGCAGTACTGGATGGGATAATGGAAAGTCTATTGCCACACTGAAGAGATGTAATACATCGAAACAGCTGTCTGTGGATGACACAACAATAATATATATATATATGTATACATATATATATATATATATATATATATATATATATATATATATATATATATATATATATATATATATATATATATATATATATATGTATACTAAGCTCAAATTAGTCTGATATGAGGACACCAGTGTTGGGAAAAGCCGTGAAGGTCTTCGAGTTCTGCGTCAAGCACTATCCCATAGCAAGGTGCTATTCTGCGTCAGACATACCCACTCTCCCGCATGCACGCAAATAAAGGATTTCAACTGCAAGAAAAGATAGAAAGGGAAGATAATTTGATTTGAAGAAAGATGTGAAGAAGTTTAACAGAAATATAACTAAAAGCTGAATGTTACGAAAAGAAAAACAGGAAAAAGAAAGAAAGGAATAAAGAAAGATAGGACGAAAGAAAAAAAAGGCCTTGGTAGGGATAGAAAGGTGTCATATTAGACCGTTGGTATGAATTCTGAAGGCAAGGGACCTAGAAAAGTTCCCCCAATGCAAAGAGTTAGTAAGAGAGACTTTTGATGTGAAAGGAAAAGAGGCGGAGAGGGATATCGTAACTCGTCAAACACAAGATAACCGATGATGTTAACATCTTTCCGAATTCCCCTATCGATTACAATACGCCTCCATTTCTATTCCCTCCCTTCCTTGAATCTCCTTTACCGTCAGGTGTCGCGGCTCTTCTGCTGGAAATACTGAAATCTCAACACGGAAGCTTTTGTCAAAGTCCTGTCCAAGTCCGAGTTTACTTTGTTTTTTTTTCAATCGTTACAACAACAGCAATCCTCAACTGATATCGGCGAGGTAGCTCTTCACTGTTTGTCAGTCCTGTCACGTTCTGTAGGAGTTTGTAGCTCTTGAAAAACTTGTAGCTTTACCGAAATATCGTTCCATGAAGGACAAAGACCACTTTTCGCCTGCACTCTGACATAATCAATTTATAAAATTAATATTTTTATATGATTGGAAATCACGACCAAGTGATCGGTGGTTGGCTCACTTACCGACTGAACCAAACCGAAACTGAAAGGAAAGGATATACAAGTTAATTTCATCCTAATAAATAAATGCATTAATACTAAATAAAATGTTTTTCAAAGATGTTTTATCCATCATATTCAATACAACAGTCTCAGAAATCATCTCCAGTCGGAATAGAAATAGAATTGGGGTTTGACGCTGCAGCAGGCACGCTTGTTGTGATAAAAAAAAATAGTGCGACATTTGGGACGTGCCGACGAACCTATAATCGTAAAGCAAGTTATTGATGTAAAATGTATGTACTTGTAAAATCAACAGGACCTCAGAACAAAAATTCCAATTATGACTTTTTAATAATGGTAATATTATCCAGATTTATTTATTTATTAGACTAAGAATTGTTTACCATTTTTCATTTTTGACTAGTAATTCATTTCATCCTAATTTCAGTTGCATTTCATTGCAACTACTCCGACCGATTAGAAGCAACTTTATTGATATGAAAGAAAATACCAGTTAAAAATTGTTGATGTTGGACAATGTTTTATTTAATAAAAAATTCAGGATAATATTATCAATAAAACTAGTGTACTTGAAACAATAACATCCATGGCGTCGAGAGATCAGGGAAAATGGAAGAATGAGTTTGAGGGTTAGATTTGTTCAATGGAATACTTGGAAAACTTACCCCAAAGGAGAAAAAATAATTTGTTCACTCTACTGCTCTGTGAACAAACATGTAGGCATTCGACAAAATTGGGAGGGATGGGGGTAGGAAGATTGTGATGCGCCAATTTTCCCAATTGCTAATATAACAGGTTTTCTTCATATTTATTGATGAATAATTTATTTTTTTCGATTTGAATGAACAAAAATTCTTTTGTGGTTTAAACAAAACAAATCAAATCATTTAATTAGTAAAAATTAAATTAGAATATTATTCATGTTATCGAAAAATATTCCCCTATGACTTTTTCCGACCCAGAAACCAAAGTTGTGACTTTTTTTTCTCGGCTATTAATTTTTTAGGTAACTCAGGATAACACTACTTCCAGTGACTTTTATTCTGGGATTCAGTATCCTCTAATTCTTAGTAGTGAGTGTACTCAAAAAATCATGTTTTCGATAAAGGAATTCTCGTGACAAAAGCATACGTGCACTTTTGGATCTGAGAGAGTAAATCAATATTATTCAATAAAAACGCAGTGAGCTCTCTTCAGACTTTGATGTCTTTTGTGTGCACCTTAGTATCCTTTGTGCGCAAGTCGTAAATGTGTGTCCGTGTGCGTAGAAGACCATCATCTTTATCGGATGAGCCATGACTTAGTACCAGGTGTTGAATATCAGTTTAACGAAGTTGTTGGTGAGAAAGACACAAGGAATTATTCTCACTGAGTGTTTCTCGAGTCATCTGTGATTTGGGAGTGCAAAGAAGCAGAGTCACGGGGTCGGCAGTAATTCCGGCCCCGAACCGGTGCGAACCGTCTCAGAAGCATGGTTCTTGAAGACTGAGTTTATGTTAGAACAGGCATATATCAGAGTGTAGAGCGGGTGTTGCTCATAAATTATAGAACCTAGGTTTTGTTATGTTCTTGTGACTAGATGTGAACCCGGGGGCTCGTACATCGGGTTCTTGCCTACACTGTGTACCCTCAACCAACGCAGATACGGACAGAAACACACGCGCACTTTGAACCCTGAAGACCACACAGTGTGGTAAGTTTTTTTTCCCCCTTTCTTTCCTAACTGACATGGACAGCTTTTATGTGGATAATACCAGTGTTGGAAAGGCGGGTACGGAATATATCTAATTCTCAATTTCAAGGTTTTCCCTATCTTCAGTATCTACAAATGGAGACATTACGATATACCTAATTTCCAAAATCCCGCCTTACCGTATACCTAGTTCCCCAAACCTAGCTTCTCCGTATACCAAGTTGCCAAAACTCATTTCCAACGCTGGATTAATACCAACCCAATTGTTACATTTACCTTCAAGACTATGTAGAAATCGAGATTAATATCTCCGCCAATGTTTTTATGGGCAGTTTCGTATCGCTAGTAACTGTCAACCAAGACTGTCACCCAAACTGTCAACAGTTTTCTTCGGTTTTCAAGTTGGTCTGGCTGGTTAGCTATGTATGCATGTATGTATTTATCGAGCGTACAGATCACAACAATGGAACCAAGAGGTTGAAAATATGAACATTTGCTCGTTATTATAACTAGAAAACGTTTCTTTTGTTCTTTTTTAGAAATGTCCCGAATATTTTTATTGTATTGTGAGAGGGGGTCACTTTGCTATGTAAGTTTTTGCTGAATTAATCCTTTAGTTTTTGTCCGGCAGCATGTTTTTTTGTGTGGGAGTGGTTTTTTGTTAGCTTTTTTTTTTTTCAAAATTCAGACCTTTTTTTTTAGTGATCACTGCCCCCCCCCCAAAAAAAAACGTTGGAGAAGTAACTTATTAATTGATTACCACTTTTACCAATTTTTCAATTGTTCACCCCCAACAAGGCATCCTGACAAAAAAGACACTAGTTACGTGACGGTTTCTATTGAATGACAAACCAGACCTGCTTTTATTTTTTTTTCTTACATTATCTTCCCCAAGTACTACGAAGTGTTTTGGGTGGGGGTAGAGATGATAGTTGATGGCTTTCTGGGTCGCCTCTGTGACAGGCGGGCCGTGGAACTTGAATGTTTTGATCCAATGCTTGCAAGGTCGTCTTCTTGACCTTTCATATTCGTCCATCCCACTAATCCTCGTTTTACACCAGCAGTTCTCTGTATTCACTTCCGGATAGGCCCGTCGCAGCTTCACTTGCTGATTGGTTATTAGTTGTTTACGTCTATCCAAAAACATTTTTTGCCAAACTCCAGTTGATTTTGTTTTGCACCGTAACATCAAGAAGAACAATAACAAGAACTATTCCTCAAGTTTTTTTTTTCTTAATTTCACTTAATCCGAATGAAAATGTGTTGAGTGAATATTGCGAGGAACAAGTCAACTTACATTAAAAATCACCATTCAAAATTCTGGCTTTTAGACTGGGTTCGAACGTTGGGAGAGACAAAATCAGAACTACCCCACCAAACAAACAGATTGGTCTTATTTTTCGAGACATTTTAGATACCTTTGACGAAGCAACGGACAAAAAAGCTGGACGGGTTCTTAAGAACTACGCTACATATATTCTCATTAGATATATACGAAAAAACTGAAATAGGTTTGAGGATAACTTGATAGATATGGACAGAATTAGATTGAGAAATACTAACATAGATTGATAGATATTGATAGACTAAGATAGATTGACAGATACGAACAAACTAAGATAGATACAGAATGAAATAGATATGAACAGATAGATTAACAGATATGAACAGACTAACATAGATTGATAGATATTAAGAGACAGACATATGAACCGAGAGTGACAGATATGGAAAGACTGATAGATACGAACAGACTGAAAAAGATGTGAACAGACTAAGATAGCTCGATTGATAAAACGGTGATAGAATGATAGACACATTGCTGACACTTTCACAAAATTTCATTGAGTTTCATTCAATACTTTTAGAGATATCGAGTAGATAGATTGACGGATAAATGGACATGATCGAATACCTATATCTCTCCAATCTCTGAGAAAAAAAATTCCGAATAAAATTCTTCATCACAGTCAATAATCGAACAACCGTCGCGTCAAATTCGGAAGTTACATAAAAAAAATTCCATGGAAGAATAAATATAATCAGATAAATTTTATTCATGGCATCACTGGCGTTTTCCATTGGAAAACATTTTTAAAAGAGTAAAAAAACATCAAGAAATCTCTAGAATTTCCAGGATTTATTTACTCTTGAAAACATCTGAAATAGGGGGAAAACATCTAGTAACATCCAGATTCTTCAGTGTAAACGCTGCTGGACGAAAACCAAGAGATAGATTTAGCATAAACTTAGATTGTAAATTGAGCACTCCCATGAAAACTTTTTTGGAGGTGGGAGTAAAAAAGTTTCTTCGAGATATAATAGGGTGTAAATGTTTAAATTGTCAACTCCAAGCTCCATTGGTTCGGCCTGTATTCCTGACACATACATAGCCATCCAGACTGCCAGAATCACTTGACTGAAGAAACCTATATTGACAGTTTTAGTCAACGGTCCCTGAAAGAAAGACGAAGCTAGAAGAAAAATAGAGAGAAGGCAAAAGAACACAAAATAACGGAATGAACACAGAAGTAGAAATCAGCAAAGAAAAGGACGGCAAAATAAAAGCAAAAACATTTTCGGCAAAGTAAAAACTTTGCTTCTTCCTTTTCTTTTTGCGTTTTCAAACCGGAGAGTGCTTACTTTATTCTTTTAACTCGTCCAAGTCACGTGGGCGTAAAACGGTTCATAGATCTTTGGCGATGTGTAGTTAGCTCGTCTCGTCGCGTCACCTTTCAATTAAAGGCAAAGGGAGTTTATTATAGATTTTCACATTCGGCTGTCATTGGAAATAAACAAGAGGGAATTACGAGCCGACATCAAAAGAGCTTCGTCTTTATCCTTCGCTTTATAAGAATTTAGTGGAATATGTGTAAAAGGGCCAACGTGTGTTTATGTGTATTTTCGAGCGAGTCCTATTGATGTTGGTGTCGGGATGTTGGACCTCATTCCGCTGAGTCCCGAGGCAATGAAGAACAAAAATATACGTAGAGACGAACAAATGTGTCAATGTGCATACCTGTGTATGTGCACTGCTGCCCCAGTCGAGGTTGACAATGGATGTAACTACTTATTGTATAGTTGTTACTGACAGAGTAATAGCTATGGTAAATGGTTTACTCACCCATTTACCTTTTGAGTGCACAGGGAAATCTATTTGTACTAAAGGAGAGTTTTCCACCCTCTTCACCGGGACCTTCGGCGTGTGAGGCAGACGCGCTATGCGACCATTCTTGACTCTCTGTAGATTTCCCCTATTATGGTCTAAACTTAGTAGATATGTACATATGACACCTACCATACATTAATTAGATTAGTGACGCAAGCCACTGCTAATGAGTTTATTTCTCTCTGGATACTAAATTATTATGTCTTACAGCTGAGCATACATCTCTTCATCTGCAAAAGGCGTAGATGGGAACTCAAGACCGTTTTTGGTGTACCTTAAGTCAATATCTCTGGCAAAAATGTACAGCTTCTTCGGGGTCACATACAGATGGACTGAATGAGTTTTAGTATTAGATAGATAGATAAATTGATAGATAAATAGAAATCAGATCATTATAGTAGAAGTGAACGCGAACGCAAATCCTGCACTATTATTATTTAGTTGCAAAGCACCCGGACTTTTTTGCATTGTTTGGGTTAGCACATTTTAGGGATACCTCAATTCTCTGACTACAATGCGTCGTATCAGGTCACATAAAGATAAACAGAATCAGAATATTACATCGAAACAGATGGGCATCGGAATATTATTATATGGGAACGTAGACCCAGCAGCAATTCTTTTTTTCTAAAGATCCCAAAACATTTTATTTAAAACTTTCAACTACGTTCAATGAGCATGCATGTCAATGTAGTTTCAATAGCATGACAGACAGACAGACAGACAAACAAACATACAGACGGGTGCCATCGAATTATATGTATAGAAGATGATCATACGTCTGTCGGAATGCATCTGCAGTAATACTTACGAAATGTTCCTCAGATGTTGACCCTGGGATCAAGCCTGGTTCTGCAGCTGAAACAACATTATCCCTAACCCAGCAGTACTTCACTTTTACACCATTATTATATCTTTCATTTGTGCGGTTGCGAATATGACCACGATAGCCATTCGGATGCGGTTTCGGTCCGCTTGTAAAGTTTTGTTGTACGAGATCGGTCCAGAAAGTTCCCAGCTGTTTTCAGTATCTCGAGAACTGATTCCGCGGCCTCAGTGTATCTTGACAACTAATCCGTAGGCACTTTACACGCACACGTGAATAGACACCCTTCCCTGAGGCTTCCCACTCGACAGTGAGATTGTGTACAGTCCGACTCTGGTATTCACAGTGACCGGGTCTGCCCGTTTTTCACGCCACATTCAGGGCTCTTCGATAAAACATTGCACCCACCAGGTCTGTCAGTCCCCACTATAGCCCAGATTTAACTCCCAGCAACTTCTGACTTTTCCCTAAGGGATTTCATACTATGAACAAGATTAAAGAGAACGTGAGGCAGCTGATGAAGAATCCAACAGACAATCGTTGTGAAAAATAGAAAGTAGGCTGGAATAAGTATGTGATTCCGAAGGAGAGTATTTTCAAGGAGAGTAAGGCGCCATTGCCCAAGGCTGTCTGTGTTCTCATTAATAAAAAAAAATGGCTGGATACTTTCCGAGTAGAACCCGTATACTCTTGTTGTTTATGGCCTCCATATCTAGCTTTTATATTTCATCATTTAGAAGTCTCTAAGCGGTGACGAGTTTGTTGCTTAGATAACTAGAAAACACTAAAAGGTCGCATACCTACGTCAACCCTGTACACTAGCTCAATAGGAAAAATCCTGGATCCGTCTAAAATTTAATGACTTCTCCCACAGCTTATGGCTCATTCTTCCACATAATTTCATTGAAATTCATCAGTAACTTTTGGAGATATCAGGTGGACAGACATGAGCGAAGACATGATGTATAAATGAATGGAAAATCTCAGTCAATCAAAAACTAATTCCCCAAATTTAATCACTTCTTTTACCCCATGACCTCATCTTCCACAAATTTGCATCGGAGTTCATAGAGAACTTTTGGAGATATGGTGTGGACAGTCACGCCTCTCCGAAATTCGTGATGAATAAGAAAGCTATTCAACTCCCCTCTCAACCCGTAAACTCTTTATGACGAAGCTTCCATCTTAATGGCCAACGAGGTCTGAATATAATAAACTCATAGATGACAGTTATATTTCATCTTACAAATACCAAAGGGTTGATGAAACAAGATGTTCGCCATGTGCCTGCTTTATGTAATCCACGGCGTGTTTGCAAAGCATAAAAATCTGTTATAAAACCACCATCACATCACGTTGAGAAGACAGAAGCTGACGACGAAGCTTCTATCACGTCAGGAATAAAACGTCAAAGAAAATCGCTTTTAATTCTGATGATGAAGAAGAGGAATGGACTCTTGCCATGGAGTTAAAGGCACGCCCTAAAATTCCTTGAAAAAATCTTCTTGATGATCAGTGTGACTATTTCTCTTTATTTCTCTATCTGTCACAATTGAATATTTCACTGAAAGCTAACAATTTTGCTGATAAAAAATATCTATACTAATATCTGAGCCTTCTGTTAGTGTTTTATGTTTGTTTACTGATTTGTCTGTGTCTCTTTCCCGCTAAAACTACACGGCTAATTGATCTAATATTTGGCAGGGAGACTCACTAAAAATCAACTTATAATATAAGCTACGTGAGCTTGACCTCAAAGGTTATTCAAGGTCACCAAAGGTCATTTCATGCTGACATCACACAACAATGCAGTTTACCTAAGAGGTCATTCAAAGATATCAGGCACTTAAGAAACAGAAATTTAGCATGGGGAAAATCTTTCCATGGCACAAACATAGACAATGCTAAGTTGATCTCAGAAGTGATTCGAGGTCACCAGAGGCCATTTTTAGGCAAATCTTTAGGTTGTTGACCTTAACTTTGCATCAAAAGTGTTGAAATCCAGCATGAATACATCTTTCCATGGCAAAAGCCACGGGCAATGTAAGGTTGATTTCAGAGATCATTCAAGATCATCAGAGGTCATATCTAGTCATTCCTAGCCAATTTTCCATGTTTTCGGTTGCAATTTGGCACCTGTTTAACTGAAGTTTAGCATATAAGAAAATCTTTTCAGGACGAAAGTATTTGACAATGTGCTGCATATCTCAGAGGCCATTACAGGTCACCAGATATCATCTATGGTCATTTCTGGTCGATTTCCAGAGTTTTGTCTACAAATTTGCTCCAAAGTGTCTGACAGTTCGGATTGGAGTACATCTTTACACGGCAGAGGTAATTGGCCTTTTGAGGTTGACCTTGGAAGTCGCTCCAGGTCACCAGTCGTCATTTTGGGTCATTTCGGGTCATCTTAAGCAATTTGTAGCATAATCCTGAGTTTTCTATGAAGGACAAATATGATTCGACCGCTCCAATAACAGAACGGATAAAGTCAAATTCACCTGGGTTGGTGATGCTGCACTCCAAGACGGTCACAAGGGGTCACTTTTGGATTCATATTACCTTTTCAAACATTTTGAAACAAACCAATTACATTCTTAGGAGTAAAATAGTTCATGGGGTTAACCTGGGCATAAAAAGATGATAGGATAGATGGTGATGACTTTCAGGTTCATTCGAGATCAGCAGAGACCAATTCTGGATTCACATATTTTGTAGTCATATTGCGGCCAAACAATTATATTCCTGAAGATAAATTGAAAGATGTGCTTAACTTGGACATAAAGTGATGATAAGACAGTTGGTACTAGCCTCCGCATGCAATCTAATTGAGAGAGAGAGTCAATGAATTACGAAAGAGTGAGATAAACAATAAAGGAAATAAAGGCTGAGTTAGACAACGTGACCATTTTTGAATGCGTCTATCTTCCTTATTTTTATTTTTGTTTGTCGTCTATGCCAGTATATAAGACGGACATTTGATTTTTTTTAACTCTGCAAATATCACACTCCAATACCCTGGGGCTGTCTACCGAAGCTCGATATGGATAGCTATGGAGCTTGGATGACTTGTAGTGAGTAGAAGTCCCTCAAATATCCTTACAAACCATTCATCTCATAATTTTGGACCGAATTGACATTCGATGTTTTCCAACACCAAAATGGAGAAAATTTAGCTCTGAACAAAGCTATTTGGTTCCGAAAATAAATAAAGATTTGGTACTAAAAATATTCACCGAAGATGACAATCCTTTACACACAAATGTGTCATGATAAAACACAAATATACCTGAACATAGATGAAAATACGTATTTTCATCCATTTTCCCGTAAGCATAGTCTGATGATGGATGATGGCACCGAAAATCTGGCCACAAGACGATATGAATTTGGTCTAATGCGGCAAAAGACATCTGACAATCCTGGTCCGGCATACACGGTTTTTTAGCGTGATTTAGTGTTCGTCATTATTACGGTAACGTAATGCGATTCACCAACATGGGGAACCTTTTGTTCGACAAATAAACATAGACTTCTGAATTCTGAATGGCACTGGATTCAGTCCAAGGTGGGTTCGGGGTGGGGGGCTATGGTTGGAGCAGGTGGAGTCTGAAGTGAAATCTCGCGCTGTCACTAAAGGAAGAAGTTTGGGGACGGGGTCAGCTGTTCCCCTGACCATTCTACATCTGTTGCCGAGCTTCTGACAGATGTCACTAGATGAAGGGTTTGGAATTGAAGAGGCAAAGCAATTTAAAGAAAAAATTTTTTTTTCTTCAAGATAAGTGTAAAGAGTAAAAATAACAGGTCTGGTTAGTCACTGAATACGAACTGACACGTGACCAACGTCTTTTGACAGCATGCCGTGTTGGAGATGATCAACAAAAAATTTAGGAAATGGGGCGATCAATTAATAAGTTAATTTTCTTGCTTTTTTGTTAGACAGTGATCACTAATTAAGTCAGAATTTAAAAAAAAAACAAAAACATGGATGGATTCTGCCGGACACAAACTAAGAGGCCAATTTAGCATAAATCGAACCCCTCTCTAAAATCCTATATTGGCAGGGAACTGAAGAAAAAAACGTGGGGTTTTTTGCCAGCTAGCCTCACTAAATTGAAAACTGAAGTTGGTGGTTTTGGTGAAAATCCAACAAAAAAGTCAATACAAAGAAATGAACGGAAGGATCTTTTTTTATTATTCGTTTTTATTCTTAATTATGTAATAAAATTAAAACTGTAAAATTAAAAATAAAATGAATTTATAACATGACTAACCTTTTCAAAATGAATGATAATCTGTAAGAATATAAGATCGTATCATCATTTTTAATTAATTATTTAGTAGCAACGTATGATTGTACAGTCTTTTCACAATTGAACAACCGTAGCGTCAAAATTTCGAGACACGTAAGAAAAAATCCATCTGAGATTAAATACGGTTAAAACATAATCTGTTTATGGCATTACTAGCGTTTTCTGCGGGAGAACATCTGAAATAGATATTTTTAAAAACATCCAGAAACATTCAAATTCTGGAGAATCTAGATATCATTGATAAACTCATCAGAATAAGGCCCCCAAAGGGTGAAAAAAAAAGGTTATTTTGTTTTTCTTAAAACATTTTATGTCTAGTGGAGTACTGCTGCCAATGTTCAAGTCTGTATGGTATGACCAGGAGTGCTGGAACATACGAATACTCGCTCACATAAAAAGAGGTAAAACTCTTGGCTCTACGCTTGTTCAATTGTAGCTGTAATCTTTTTCGAAATTAATGATAATCTATTGAATTATAAGATTCTACCGTCTGTTTTTTTTACCAATTTTAGTTCGTTTTTTTAACCAATAACTTAGTACGACTGTATGACTGTAAAGACTTTTTACACATTTTTAGTCTTTTTTCAAAAAGTAATTGTAGTAATGAAATACAGAATTCCACCGCTATACAAAAGTAGAACATTCCTACAAGAAAAACTTTCGCTCGCAAAAGTGGTGTAAAGCAACGAAGTGATTACCAATAATTTATATGGGAAAGACTTTTGAACGTTCCTAACCCCCCATCCCCACTCCTGAAAGGTATGGTGGTATATCCAGGCTGATTCGTCACCGGTTGCAGTGGTATGAGGTACAAGAACATGAAAATGGCAGTTGTGCTCATCGTTGATGGAGTTAGTAAAAAGATAAGAGAATTAGAAATCCAGGAAATGACTGCCTATAGCATTACTGGAAACAGTTGGAATACTGACGGGATTGCTGGAGTATTAAGGGGGCTTGTTGTCACACGATCTCTAGTTATAACCACCCGACACCTGGTGTGAGCATGCGCATGAATGAAAATATAATAAAGAATTACTACAAGATAAATTTTCACACCAAACGACAGCAAGTCTCCTGAATTCATTCCGTGCACCCCTGGGTTGTTCTTGTCGATTTCAACAATGTTATTATCTAAATAGTTTAGATTCTTTCTTGTACCATCATCATTTTTTTTAATAATTTCCAACTTGTACTCGATAAGTTGTGGAGGTAGGTATGATGATCATGTTATTTCGTCCTCCTGTCACCTTTACATTATTTGAGAAATTAATCAGGACCCGTTGTTCGGCCCGTCGAAGCTTCACCAGTATCCTGTTGACTGTACATTTTGGGTAAGCATTTCCTTCCAAAAAGACAAAGGACAAAATATTCTTGCTCGGGTGTTTTGAAAGAAAGAAACAAAGAAAGAGATATGAGTAAAGGAAGGACGGCAATCAGAATAAAATCAGATTGCACATCCCTGACAAAATGCACTGTGATTGGTTGAAAAAGTCGTCCAATCACAAATGCTCATTCCCCAAAACTGGCGTCCAGAATTTTTCAAATGCCTTAATGACGCGTGACTAATACAGCGTTTCGTTCTGTTTCTGAAGTCTCCTCCATCCGCGTCTCTGCTTTGTTCAAATCGGAAACTTTATGGAAACAATCCTTTTTTTTTAATTTACATATTTTCCTTCCTTGCATCCAGGACTCTCCTTATCCGACCTTTAATCCCCAACGGGACTAACTTTCCCATATGTTTTGTCAAGGCGCACAATTATCTCGAGATAAATTGACTTTACTTTAAAATAAACACAGACACGAACATGAGCGTGCGTACACACACACATACGTATGCACACATGAGTATTTCGTACTTCTTTAAACTGTTACATAAACACATATAAATTTATTTGAATAATAATGTCTCAAATTTCAACTCTCTCTATCTTTCTATTTTTTCATTCTCTGTCTGTCTGTCTGTCTGTCTGTCTGTCTGTCTGTCTGTCTGTCTGTCTGTCTCTCTCTCTCTCTCTCTCTCTCTCTCCTTAAATCATTTATTGTTTCATTCAATAATGTGATGAGTATAACAAATGAGCCAAATGTATACGTATATGGGTTTGGCCTATTCTTTTACTCAGGAGCATACATATATATATATATATATATATATATATATATATATATATATATATATATATATATATATATATATATACACACACACACTTTCCTTCTGTTTCCTACACTCTAGTCTCCTGTACCTCCCTTCGTCCCAATTACAGACGACTCAGCCTAACAAACCATCACTCTTCTGATGAACTCACACCGTCGACTTGCTTTTCATTTTCAGATTTCGCTGCAGGATCACGGTCCGATTTGAAGTTATGATAAAAAAAAAACACTGTGAGTTTGGATGAAGATAAAAACTGGTCAAAATTGATAATAATGTTGCAGAACTTCATTGAAGAAGAATAATATTGAAAAAATTAAAAATTGAGTGGATCGTCATGAATTTTACATCAAGATCCAAGGAAATGAATTTGTTTGTTTTGGGGTTTTTTTTACAAAGGAAATGAAAGAACATCCTTGTGGTCAGGTTGCTCAAGTTTTGCAGCCTGGTATTGGGCCGCGGACCAGTGGTTGGGATCACTGTAATGGATAACTTTGGGCAACAACTAAGCTAAGCTTGATAATCAACTCGGATTGTCTGACTGTGATACTAATGATTAGCAAATTAGGTTAGCAGATTATTACTACTGTGTAGTGAGTTCGAAACTCACTGGGTGCTCTGTACTTACAGCATGCTGATTAAAATTTAGCGAAGAATGATATTAACTGAACTTAACCTAAACAGACACAAGGCCATAAAAACAAGATCGTTTAAAACAGGGTCTCTCGGCTTTTTTTTTTTTTTTTACTGTATCGCCCTCTTCAAGGTAATTTTGCTCAAATCATACGGCCAAATCGCGTTACATACGTGAGATCACCGAAGTTTAAAAAGTCGAACCTGATCATTATCCAGATGGGTGACTGTCTGGGAATACCAGCAGCGACAAGATTGTTCTGTGACAGTCTTGCCTTATGCTCTGCCGTCGATTAACAGAGCGTCTCTTCAAGGACTTCTTAAGCACACGCTGCTCCGTTGAGAAAACATGACAATGTGATCTCTCACGAGATTCACGTCTTTTAAGTAATCGCCCCTACCCACAAAAGATTCTTAATGAAGCTGAAATAACTTTTCACTTACGTTATTTATTTAATATGGGCCTTGTGCTTGATGCTTTATGTTATTTCATAATAAACAGTTTGCTGTATATGATTGGAGAATGCTTAGAATTACTTCCATAATGAAATTATACGATTACAGAAACAGAAATCAATAGCCAAAAATTTTTTTTAAATACATATTTCATATTTTCTTGTCTGAATTCTGTCAATAATTATGTACGACGTCGTTGGACCATTTTCCTCGTCTAGATATTCATTTGCTTACAACGTTTTGGTTGTACACACTCCGGGCTTTGTCAGGTGACCCTGGTTCTAGAACATAGAATCACTTTCTAAAGCGCATATTCGTATCTTATCTTATAAAAAAAAGTCATTTCTGGAAAAGTAAACAGGTCACCTAATGGAAGGGAAGCAACTTGGAACTTGATATCGAAATACAATGTCAATGTATTGCAATAATCATATAAATCATTTTATTCTTTTAAACGGATGTGATGTGTCTAGTCTGGGCATGCGTTCTAGGAAGTGATTCCACATTTTAGAACCAGGATCACCTGAGGAAGACCGTAGGGCATATCATGCACGATGACATATATCATAATTCACCAAGTGGGAGTAGTTTCCCTTTATTTCTTGACTTTATCGACAAAAAATGAATGATCGCCTAAAATCCATCTGTATCCGACGAAAATAAGGGGTTATATTATCTGGTCCAACCGGTTATATGATGTTTATCACGTTCTTTCGTCCATCTGTCCATCAGGATCATTCAACGACATGCATTTAATAACTGTCAGCGTCAGTTTATCCGTGAAATAGTATCGGGCAAGATCGCCTACGTGCTGAAATGTCCCTCGGACAAGCATCAATCAACACGTTTAACTTTTGGTTTTAGGAGCCTCTGTAGTGTCAGTGTTACTGTTTCCGCATTTTCTTTTTGGGGTTTTCCACATTTTTCATTTTCCTGCTGTTGCAAAACAACGGGCCATGGAGCACTACTACTATTGATATGGGGAAAAGTGGTATCAGCACAAGCCAGAGGCAGTTTTGGAGAATGACAACCACAAACTACTGTGGGACTTTGACATCCAAACTGACCACCTCATCCAGGCAAGAAGGCTGGACTTAGTAATAGTAGACAAAAAAAGGAAGGCCTGCCAAATAGTAGACGTTGCTGTACCTGCAGACCATAGAGTAAAAAAGAAGGAGGGTGAAAAAAGGGAAAAATACCAGGACCTAGCAAGGGAGTTAAAGAAAATGTGGAACATGAAAACCAGGGTAGTACCGGTCATAGTGGGAGCACTAGGAACTGTCCCCAAAACGCTGAGGGAGAGACTGGAGGAGATCGGGATTAGGGGGAGGATAGAGACCGTACAGACCACAGCACTGCTGGGAACTGCACGGATACTCAGGAAGGTGCTAGAGATATAAGGACTGCAACGAATCGTAGCTCTGTCATGATATGCGAAAGAGAGAGGAGACGTTAGCTGAAGACCTGAGGAGACTTATTGTCACTCAGCCTTCAGCGATAACCACTGGGCAACCGGTGTGAAACTGTAAATCGCAGAATTACTGCGACCTATGAGTACTAGGAGAGGAGGGCTGGAGACTTGAGGAGACTTGCTGTCACTCAAACTCCAGCGGTTACCACCAGGCAACTGGTGTGAGATTCCAAATAATAATAATAATAATAATAATAATAATAATAATAATAATAATAATGATGACGATGATAATGATAATGATAATGATAATAATAAAAATAATGATAATGTGGGGATGCCCTGCTGCGAAAGTGGGAGTCGTGTCATTTGTAACAGGAGATTTGGGCGCACTTCCGAAAAAGTTATCGTACAATATCGAACAATCGGAAAACAAGAAAGACGTACAAGTTCTCTCCTTGGAGCAGCACACATTTCAAGTAAAGGCCTTTTGACAAGTCAGTTTACTGACTGAAGAACCGGTATCCACATTCTGCGAAAAATTTAATAATAATAATAATAATTATTATTATTATTATTATTATTATTATTATTATTATTATTCACACCAGTTGCCTGGTGGTCACAGCTGGAGACTGAGTGACAGCAAGTCCCCTCAGGTCTCCAGCCCTCCTCTCCTGTCACAGTCCATAGCAGTGCTGTGGTTTACAGTTTCACACCAGTTGCCCGGTGGTTATCACCGAAGCCGTAAGTTTCCCCAGGTCTTCAGCCTCCCTCTCACAGCAGCGCTGTGGTTCGTACCCCCTTCCCCATTTGTGGTATGTTGTGTTTTTTCTTTTCCCTCCTCTTCTGCTACCAGCTGGCTCGTAGATCTCATATTTCTAGCACTTTCTACAGTATCCGTGCAGTCCCCAGCAGTGCTGTGGTCTGTATGGTCTCGATCCTTCCCTTTATCCCTACTTCTTCCAGTATCGTTTTCAATGTCTTTGGTACAGTTTCGAGTGCACCTATTATTACTGGTACTACCCTAACTTTCATGTTCCACATCTTCAGCTCCTTTGTCAGGTCCTGGTATTTTCCCAGCTTTTCACTCTCTTTCCTGTTTACTCTGTGGTCTGCAGGCACGGCCACGTTTATTATTTGGCAGGTTCTCCTCTTCTTGTCCACGATCACTAAGTCCGGTCATCTCGCTCGGAAGGATTGGTCAGTTTGGATGTTAAAATCCCAAAGTAATTTGTGCCTTCCATTCTCCAGGGCTGACTCCGTTTTGTACTGGTACCACTTTTCAGCATGGTCGAATCCCACTCGCTTGCTCAGTTCCCAGTGTCACTGTTGCTACCCTATCATGTCTGTGTTTATGATCCTTTTGGGCTTGTTGACTACATTCACTAGTTGTGTGGTTTACAATCTCATCCCTTTCCCCACATAGGCAGCATTTGCTTTTTGTTTGTTTTCTGTCGATTTTTGTTTTGATATAGTTTGTCGTGATGCACTTGTTTTTTGCTGCCAAGATGAGCAACTTGGTTTCTCTCTTCAGATTTCCTCTTCGTAGCCATGTCCATGATTTCTGCAACACCCTGTATCTGTCTTTTATATTCAACGTATAGTTTTTTCTGCACCCATTTCCTTACCTTGTTTGATGTGCTGCTCCATTTTTTTCTACTTTTTTTGTTTTTCGTTGCACTATTTCAGGTGCATTTTATAATGTCTTCACTGTTTGCCTGCACTTTTGTTGACCTGTTCTGGCACTCTGGACACAGTCCCCTATACTGATGAGTCCTCTACTGCCTTCTTTTTTTCACAAACAGTCTATCCGTGTCATCTCAGGGTTGTAAGGCCTTTTGGATTGTCATAAGCTTTCTTCTTCGCTGGTCCATGGACTGGAGTTCTTCATTTGTCCATTCGAAGAATGGTCTTGTGTATCTCACTACTGATACAGCCCATGTGTTCATTCCTTTTATCGGGTTCCTGCTGTTTAAATCGGTTTCTAATATTTTCCTTATCCTCCGAAGGTACTCTCTCCTTATTTTCTCCTTCATTGCTTCTTGCTTTATCCCGTCACATCCGAGAACCCCTACGTATTTGTTTCAGTCTTGTTTGCTCAAATCTCTTTGCTGTCCAGGATCTCGATTCCTTCTGCTGCTGCAAGTCTTCTTTTGCGCATTACCATTACTGCACATTTTCCATTCCAAACTCCATCTCAATGTCATTACTGTATTCCTTGAACAACGTTTCGAACTCTCCTCTGTCCTTTGCAAATAGTTTCATGTCGTCCAAGTAATTTAGGTGGTAACTTTTCCTTTAGCATCGGAGAATTGGTATCCTTTGCTATTTTTCAGGATTATGTTGAGTGGTATCATAGAACAAATAGTAATATGGACGAAGAGTCTCTCTGGAAGATTCCCCTTTTTTATGATTACCTCTGTTTTCTCCGGTGGCTGTGAAGTCTTCTTTCCAGTTTTTCATCGAGTTAGCTATGAATCTCACCACTGGTTCAC
The DNA here is from genome assembly GCA_963457665.1 of Thysanoteuthis rhombus. Lineage (NCBI taxonomy): Eukaryota > Metazoa > Mollusca > Cephalopoda > Oegopsida > Thysanoteuthidae > Thysanoteuthis > Thysanoteuthis major. The sequence goes on from OY735230.1 coordinate 34,896,382, forward strand.
TGATCTTGAATATTCTGAGGCATTCGAGTATCTAGTGGTGTGGAATCATGTCGTATGCTTTTTTTATAACTTTAAAGAAAAAACGTGTCTCCGTGTAGATATGACTTTTCCAGCTGATGAAAAATTGCTGTGAAGGAAGTCCTTGCTGTCAAGGAAGTTGATTGAAAAATACAAAGACCTTGGAATAGAAATCAGTAGAATTTGGCAAGTATTGTTGTTAGGGCCTAAGATTACTAAAAAAAGGGGGGGCGGTAAATCAGTCGACAACATACTTGGAAAGCCCAGCATATTTGAAGTATAGAAAATAGCTCTAACTCCCAGAATTAGAAACTTTTTGTTGACGTGATTATATGTAATACGCACATCACAAGTTTATGAAAGTGTTGTATCGTGTGTATGTGTAAAGACCATGCCTCCGTTTTTTCTATCTCGGGCTGCCATAACTTACAAAGTTGCCAGCCTTAGGTATCTGGTTGAGACTCAGCTGGTGACTTTCATAAACTGAAATCAAAGCAAACAACAACAACAACAACAACAACAGCAGCAGCAACAGCAATAACAACAACAAAATAAGAAGACGAAGAAGTATTTTTGCTCATGCAATAAAACATGTTATCTTGAGTTCCATACTAAATGGTGGGAGTATCGGGTTCATAACTAGAAATTCTTTCGGCGTTGAAGATTTTACGAGGACTGGATTTGTATTTGGACGGTACTTTTTGCTCTGGTCTGGAATCGGATATTTCTTTCTTCTTAATGAAATCGTGATAAACGCTTGGTTCAGCTGAGTCGGGGATTACAACTAAGAAACACTAGCGCCTGAGTTATACTTTCTAACAACTTTGCTATACGCAAAGATTAGCTCAGTACATCCAAACAAAACTCTCAATTGTTGTTGTTGCTGCTATTATTTTTATTTTTATTATTATTATCATTATTATTATTATTATTATTATTATTATTATTATTATTTGGAATCTCACACCAGTTGCCTGGTGGTAACCGCTGGAGTTTGAGTGACAGCAAGTCTCCTCAAGTCTCCAGCCCTCCTCTCCTAGTACTCATAGGTTGCAGTAATACTGCACTTTACAGTTTCTCACCGGTGGCCCAGTGGTCACTGCTGAAGGCTGAGTGATAATAAGTCTCCTCAGGTTTCCAACCAACGTCTCCTCTCTCTTTTGCCTATCATGTCAGTGCTACAATTTGAGTTTCCGCTTTCATTTCCCTTCCTCTGTTGGGTTGCTGTTAACATTTAACGTTGCAGTCTTTATACTTCTAGCACTTTCCTCAGTATCCGTGCAGTTCCTGGTAGTGCTGTGGTCTTTACAGTCTCAATCCTTCCCCTTATCCCGATCTCCTCCAGTCTTGCTCTCGGTGTCTTTGGGACAGTTCCTAGTGCGCCTACTATGACCGGCACTACCTTGGCTTTTACGTTCCTCAGTTCTCTCGTTAGGTCCTGGTATTTTTCCCGTTTTCCACTCTCCTTCCTCTTTACTCTATGGTCTGCAGGTACAGCCACGTCTACTACTTGGCAGGTCTTCTTTTTCTTGTCTACAATTTCCAAGTCTGGTTTTCCTGCCTGGATGAGGTGGTCAGTTTGAATGTCAAAGTCCCAGAGTAGTTTGTGGTTGTCATTCTCCTGGACTGCCTCTGGTTCGTGCTGATACCACTTTTCCACATGGTCGAATCCCATTCGCTTACTTAGTTCCCAGTGAACCATCGTTGCTACTCTCTCTTGCATTATTATTATTAATAATCAAAGAACTCTGGAGAGGTATATATATTCACTCGTGTCCATCATTATGTCCTTCCCTCTGTGTGTCCGTCCACACGATTCTCATATCTCCAAGAGTTCTCAATGAATTGTAGGCCATACAGGGGCTTATTGGCACATTTTCTTCTTAGACGATTGTAACATCTGGTGAAATTAATTCATTAAAACGTAGAAATCACAATGAAAAAGAGACTTCCTTCGGATGAGTTGTTTAGATATGAAACATGTGTCAAGTTTTATCATCATCTAAACATTCAGAAAAAATTATACAACCCTACCCCACCAGTGGGAATAGTTGGTACAATCTGATTGCGCATGTTATTTCCTTTGCTAGTACGTATAGATGAGATTAATATAGCGTTATGATTGAGAAATATAAAATGTCGAACCTGACGGGAAAATGTATTTGAGGAAAAAATAAGATTTCTAGGAATATAATGACTTGCTGATAGGATAATTGGAATCATATGTGAGTGGATCTCAATGATGCATTGCAATAAGAGGGAAAATGGAGAAGAGAACAATATGAAATGAATGACGTTACCAATGACTCTTTTAGGGTTTTCTTTGTTATTTTGCGGGCTTTTTGTTTTCACTCTGTCTCAATTACATACAATTCTAGCGTAACCAGCTTACAATGTACAAACCAGTCCCAAGCACATGGTTTTCTATTCCAAGAGAAAATTGTGACAGAAACTGCTTGAAATGTTGTATATATACAGTCTATTATATCCTTTCATAAACAAAGATTACGCAATCATCGACTGCATAATACAGTATGAACTAGGCGTTCGTTTGTCCAAGTGAAAAGGTTACTTTTCGTGCTTACGATACACATGGCTGAAACTTAGAAGGAAAATGTCCTCAAAATGAGGCTAACGGTGGTGACATCAAGTGATGGAAAAGGAAATTACAAGTGATTCAACCTACACCTGAGCCCTACTAGCCTCATTAGATTTTTTAAAAAGTAAGGCCATAGACTAAGGAATAAGTGATTGTATCTTGGGGCAGATCCATACACAGTTACCTCCCCTGCATAGTTATACGCTCTCCAAAAGTTATCAATGAATCGTACTGAAGGGCAAAGTAATTTATACACGTTGAGTTTTCATACTAGTAATGACTAGTGGCTTTCACTGGACAGCAAGTCTCCTCAATAGTCCAAGACTGTCTTAGATATTCTAGCTGATTTCAATGGAACTGAGGTCTTGATAGTCCCGGTTCTTCTCTCGGTCTCTTGTACCTCTAACTGATCCAAGATATACCTCTGTTAACGAAGTTGAAAAGAGGTGTATATTTTAGGGAACGTCTGTTCGTCTGTCCATATGATATTTCCGAAAGTACGAAATGAATTTCAATTAAATTTTGTGCAAGAGTCGGCAATGGGATGAGAAAGAGGCAATAAAAATTTTGTGTGGATCCAGGGATTATTTTTTATTTATTGAGAGATATTTTCCATTTGGGTTTTTTTGTTTGTTTGTTTTTTTGTTTTGTTTTGTTTTTTTTTGTTTTGGGGGTTTCTTTTTCTTTTTTTTTCAATACATTCATGTATACGCTCATTACTTTCCACACGATATCTTCTGAATTTCTCATTGAATTCCATCTTGTGTAGGCTATGGGAAAATTGTTCAAAGTTTAGAACGGATCTATGCACAATTACTCCCTACGCCGTAGTTACATGTCCTAGATACATAACACCGCCGAAACTTCATGTCTGTCAACACAATATCTCCAAAAGTTCTCAATGTGGAAGGCAGTAGGCTACGGGAGATCTAATTAAATTGTTGAGTGGATCCATGCACAATTACGCTTGCAAAGGTATGCGCTCTCTGGGTGCTTTCTAGTTTTATTCTTTTCTCTGGAAAGATCTCTCTATACTTTTCTAGCGATCTTCTTTCTTTAAGTTGCACTTTCATTCTCCGCAGAATCCACTGACTTGATTTTTTGTTCTTGTTCACAACAATTAAATCTGGTCATCTGGTCTGAATCAGGTGATCGGTTTGGATCTGAAAGTTCCAGAATATTTCACGAGTTGCATTCTGTAGGAGAGATTCTGGTCCGTGCATGTACCATTGGTCTATGAGGTCAAAACACAGTCGTTTGCACGTTTCCCAGTGGAAAACCTTCGCCACCCAGCCATGTCTGTTCTTTTACTCCCTTTGGCTAACCTGCTACATTTGTACACCATGTGATTGACTGTCAAATCTTCATCCTCGCATAGTCTAAATTTGGTATTCCCCTGTGTCTTGTCTATTGTAGCCTTTGGTTCTTATGGCGTTATTCTGGGCCACTATAATTGATTTTTTTATCAGTGGTAACCAAAATTAAGCCAGGAAGGAAAGAACGCTGAAATAATTAAACTAGTTCCTGAATCGGCAAAAGACACTTCGCTCAAAGCAGTGATGGAAATGGATTTTAGATACTAGATATGAGGCAGCAGTTTCCAGTTTGGTTGTCTTCAGTACCTAGGGGTCCATGGTTCGTAACATGGGGTCTGCATTCCGCTGGGGGATCCACAAAGGTACCACTGGGGGTCAGTGAGTTGGTTGAGAAGACAGACCTTTGGAAAGCCTGGGGTCGGTGGGAAAATTCATTCAGATAAAATGGGTCCTTGGTAATGAAAAGGTTGGGAACCACTGGTATGCAGTGAGGCAGTATCTTGGATTTATGCTTGGGGATCACAGTGATGAGAGAAGTGACTGGTGACTGCCCGTGAAGCTGTTACTGTGGGGTTGCCCTGAGAATAGCTTATAAGAAATGTTTCTATTAAAAAACTGGAAACTAAGAACTAGGTATATGCTGTGCCCCCCCCCCTACATACCTCTACGTACCCCCCTACCATTTCCATCCGTGGTTTGATGGCGCAAAATCGAGAAAAGTTAACGTTTTTAATACAATGAAAGACACAAATAAACTGGTCTGTTTAGTCACTCAGTAGAAACCGTTACGGTGCCAAGTCTTTTGGCAGCATGTCATATCAATTGATTGATCAATTAAAACATGTGAATATAGGGCTGGTCGATGAGTTACACTACTTGCCTTTTGTTGCATAGTCACCGTTAAAATCTGAATTATTAAAAAATCAAGCGGGCACAAACTAGGAACCAATTTAGAATAAACTTACATTGCAAACCTATTTAGGGAGATTTGATTTAAAAAATTTTTTTTTAAACTCGTATCTTGTATCCATGATAAGAGGTAAATGTTTTCATTCCATTGATGCGGCCTGTACGCATCATAAATACATGCATGTATATATACATAGCCAGCCAGACACACTTGAAAACTGAAGAAACCTGTTTTGACTGTTTTGGTGACAGTTTTGGTTTACGGTCTGTGACACATCGTTTCTCTGCCAATCCCTATTGGCCCGGTATTATAACTTTTGGTGGGTGCGTTAAACCTAACGACATGGACCACCTTGTATTTGTTTATCCGAACTGCCACTAAATAAAGCCAACAGTCGTCATAGGGAAGGGCAAAAACAGAACCTGGCAAGAGGGGGATAGAAAAAGAATTGGCCATCTTGTCTCTGATCAATTAAAATCAACTTGTACGGAAGTGACCTTGCCCACGTCAGATGAGTTAGTCGAGATTTGCGGGAATGGTTATTATTGTGCACACCGGGACGGCCGGAAGTCCTTGGCCCACTGTGTAGCGAACGATTCGTTATTGGCGCCCTGGGAACTTCTTCTATGTTGTCATTGCTTGGCTTGTTGGCCCCGAGAACGACGTCGCCTCTCATCTACTACGTTTATCACATTTTACAATGCCTCTGAGTGAAGAATGAGTAATCCTTGGCCTTACGTACATAAATCTATGGCGGCGTTTAACCACCATACAAAGGCCCCAAAGCCATACAAAGGCTCCAAAACGTATATTTTTAAAATTAAAGAAGTAGAATCATACACAAGAAGGAAGTATTCGCCAATAATGACGAGAAAACTCGGGATGCGCCCAAGAAATTCAAAATGTCGGTTTGATACGTTGGATGCATTGTGTTGACCGTACTCTGATGAAATCATAGCGTGCAATCTAATGAAGAAAAAAACAGCCGTTTAATTTCATTATTATGTCAATTTGTTTTGTTTAATTGTACTTTTTAGTTGAAGAAATTATAGAATGGGAGAAACTACCAGCTGACAAGAGCAAGAAGTTAATAGATTTGCGTGATAAACGTTTGGAAGCAATCATTGTTGCTAAAGCTGACGTGCAACCAAATATAAAGGAAGGGTACCAATATAACTGTCCAGGTCATATTTTTGATTTCTGTTGCTAAATATTTCACGTAAGTAAAAAAAAGATAATGATTTTTCTGTTAAATTACTTTATACATCGTATCAAAATATTCTGATGATAACAGTTTGGTAGATTTTCATTTATTTCTCAAAATATTCTACAGGTAATACAAACAATTCAAGAGTGCCAATAATCCTGAGTGGCGCTGTATCTACTTTGGTCTTTGAATAATTGGTTCTGATAAAATTGTTTCGGGTCACCTTAAGTAATGATTCGGTTTTCCTCTGGGTTTCCCACGCATAATGATTAGAATGATAGTTCACTCGTGCCGTAAAAGAGCCGTCATATATGAAATATATAGACACACATTGCATTTTATACACTTGGAAAATACAGATTTACATAGCAAGTCAACTTGGAGATTAGTGGTGACCACAAATGGATTATTATTCCATTTTCATTTTTATTACTTTTTATATTTGTATTATTCCTTAAATTCAGCATTTTTACCACGTAATCAGATCATAAAATTCTATTCTATTACGTCATCATATAGTAACATACTTGATGTTAATATAGATGAGTTCTGTCCATAAGTGCCCCAAAGGATAAATAAACACAAATGGCATATCATTACAGTATTCTAGCACACTGTACAAATTATTGTAGAGTATTATTTTAACTATCATTCTTGCAGACTATCACTATTGTATTATAATCTATCCTCACTGAGTTCCCACACATTAAGACTTGTGCCAGACTAAGCTGAATTTGATAAATATCAATAACACAAGTTTCATTGTAATTATGAAATTCATTGTGAATTGTTATGATTGGTTTTTCTACTTAGAATATCCAGACCATCCCAACCACAAAAGTGACACCTGGTCTTTTTTAGGGCGGGGTACCAAAAAGCAATTTGAGTCATCAACATATTTTTCAGTTTTCTTGGCTCATCTGTAGACACCAGGACATGCCCCTAACCCTACTTTCTTAGCGTAATGCGGAGCTGTTGTCTGGAAGACGAATCCCTTGGCACCAAGCTGAAGTTAAGCTCTTTGAGACTAACTAAATAGACTAACGATCAAAATCGAAAACGCAGAACTGGAGAAAGTAGACCATTACACCCGCCTAGAACAACAGATCTCCATGAAATTCTCAAAAGAAAAGGAGATCAAGCGAAAAATCACCCTAGGATGACAAGCCTTCGGTAGAATAAACTCAACCTTCAAAAACAAGAAGATAATCCTAAAAAGAAGAGTATACAACCAATGCATCCTACCGATAGTCACCAATGGAGCTGAAACATGGAACCTAACCAAGAGACAGACTCGCAAACTGAGATGCATGCAACGTGCACATGGAAGAATCATGCTCAACCTCATGGAGGGATCACAAGACAGCACAATATATCAGGGGGAAACAGGAGTTCTAGATATCATAGAATCCAGTGGGAAACTCAAATGACAATGGGCTGGTCATGTTGCAAGAAGGGCAGACAAGCGATTGACAATACGACTAACAACATAGATCCCCAAAGATCACATGCATAACTGCAGCCATCAGAATACAGGATGGAGAAACGAACTAGACAAGTTCAGGAAGTATTGGCTCTGTGACACTCACTACAGAAAGGAGTGGCGAATCCTGGGGAAAGTCCATGTCCAACGACAGACAGTAAAAGACTGATGATGATAAAATAGACCAAAATAGAAATAAAAAATAGAATAAAAGCACTAAAATCTGAATGGAAAACAGCCCATGTATTGCTACGATTGAGGGGAGGTAACTGTGTTCCCATTTTCGATATTTCGGACTTGTTTGCTACTTCTTGAATTTTGAAAAATATCTTTCAATCAAAAAAGAATCCCTGGATCTTCCCTCAAATGCAATCAATTATTCCTCAGCCCATATCCGTCTGTTTCTCATTGGAATTTATTGAGAACCTTTGGAGGTATTGTGTGTACAGACAGATATGAGTGACTGCATATACCTCTTTTAACTTAGTTGGTAGAGATAAATGAATCGAGGAAACTATTTGATATCAAATGATTGATGAATGGAACTACTTCATTTCAAAATCTTCATGATTGGACAGGCAGTGGCGTTTTTTTTTTTTTGAGTGGATTTAGGCCTAGAGAATGAACCTGCAACCGATTAGATAGCCCCTTCCACGTAGTGTCGCTCTTACCATCAAGCCAAACAGCCCGTCGGAAAGCGAAAGAATGTGAAGATGGAACAGTTATCTGGGTTTTGCCTTTCTGCCGGGCTCAATGGTAGGAGTAACGCTAGATTAAAGCGGCAACCTAATCGGACACCGGTTCGATTCCATTTTTAGATTGTTTATTCAATTTACCCTGTCTAGGCCAAATGATCCGTTCTCTGTATGATATCAAGAAAACATTTCACATGAGGTTTCAAATAATATAATACATTCATAATTATCTATCTATATCTATATCAATCTATTCATCTATATATATATGTGTGAGTGTGTGTGTGTGTATATATATATATATATATATATATATATATATATATATATATATCGAATTTTCAGCCATTCAGAGAGTGGTAAGTAAAAAATATAGCATTGTAATAATGGCAGGTGGAATGTGGATGCTTTGTTGGGCTGATGTCTTTGATATTTTTCGACTGTTTGCTTTTTATTCCATTTTGTCTTTGATTTATCAACATTTTCTTGATTCTTTTTTTATTGTGGTTTCGAAATTGTGGTCCGTGAAGCCCTGGGGGTCCATTAGATGATAGGATAACTGAGTTCTTTTCATGCCCCTGAAATTAGTAATCCATTTATCATAAGAATGATTTCAGAACGTCAAAAGTTGATTATCATTGCAGTTAATTAATTACTATCTCGAAAGTGAATGCTAAAAATAACGGTCTGACAAAATGTTTCGAAACTGCCGTTACGAGCAGATAATGTTTTTTGTTGTTGTTGTTGTTGTTGTTGTTGTTTTTTATTTTTTTCATAACGCACTGATAGTTGAGTGTTTCATTTTAATGCAAGGATTAATGACAATAGCTCGAAATGACTTGCTCTGACGAGGGTGCCACAACTAGAATCAGCCATTATGAAAAGTGGCACCAAATTTTTCTGCTACTGATCTGGAATGTCTACCCAGGATATGCTTACTCCCTGAAGATCCCTGTAGCACAGTGGTTCTCAAATAGGGGGGATTCCCCTGGGATAGGAGGATTTCAAAATCCTTGCGGGGGATTTTGTTTTTGAAATCTGTGTAAATGAACCTTGGGTGTTTGTTTAAATTGACACGTTCCTGACATACCAATTCTTCATAATGGAATCGGCTGAATGAGATTCATCGATAACAGTTGGGCAGGAAATGTGGGGGTAGTAATAAAAAGTGGGATAGTCCTATATTCCTACGGAGCTGATCTGAAACTTTGGTACCGTGGTGAGGGAGGATTATGCTAAAAAAATTTGTTCAGGAAGGGAATTCATCTGACAACTCGGAAATTCCTACGGGGCTCTATCACAGCGCCAGGACTACTGAGCGGGAGACGGCTACCGAGGGGAATCATTAGCCGACCAGCTCAGCCACATATTTTAACAACACCTCCCCTCCACCACTGACAGTTCCGCCCATCTTCCAAATTAGCGTCCCTGGCTACCAAAGATAAGATGACCTCTGAATAATTCTCATAAAAGTGTTTGGTGTAGATAACCTTCATTCTTATTTTTTAACACTAGTTATTTATTTACTTGTTGATATCCGTGAAAGAAAACTCATGGATATACAGGTTTGCTCCATGTCCCAAAATAGTATTCTTATAAAAGCCTTTTGCAAGCTGAAATGGCGTAAATCGAAGAAGCAATTACCACTAATTTATCTGGAAAAAGGTTTTGAGCGTCCCCATACACCCAAATAGTTCTGATATGTCAGGCTTGGTCATAATGGCGCGAGGTTCAAGGGGGTAGGTTGAACGCTATTTTTGCTCTTCGCCTGTTTTCGAAAGATGTGGTGTGAAGTGAACTTTCAGAAAGTGGGAACTACCCATGTTTAAATTCTATCAGGGGATTTTTCTAATTCAAACAGCGGAAGAGTCTATCGTGTAAAATGGTGGATTTAAGATATTTTTATCTGCAAACTTGAAGACTGCCTTGAAAATCAGCATCTGAAATCCTAACTTTTACCCAGGCTCGAAGATTGATTACTTGTGCCGTTCATTTTTCTTTGTCGATATTTTTACTTTTGCTCATGTCTTATTGTATGGTAAGGTGAGAGACTCCATTTCGGGTGTTTGTCACCTCTAAGTCTGTTTCACAAATGGGAAAAACTGAATAACTAACCGGACATCCCAAACTATCACTAAAACTGTTTAATTGGTTTCTTGAGTTTCCAAATTGGTCCAGCTTGTTGGCCATGTATGTATTACGCGTACAGGCCGCGTCACACGAGCTAGAGGCCAGAGAATTTAAACATTTACTCCTTATTATGTCTAGAAAAATTTGGGGAATTTGTTTTTTTCAAATCCCCTTAAATAGGTTTTTAGCGAGGGTTCAATTTACAATATAGGTTGTACATTGATCCCTTAATTTGAGCCCGCTTATTTGAAAATTCAGACTTTTCAATGATCACTGCCCAACAAAAAGTGAGATAAGTTTTGCATTGATCATCCCTTTTTCAATTGGTTTCATTCATCAAGCCACAGCATGCTACCCAATGACGTTGATCACGAGTCGGTTTCCATCAAGTGACTAACCAGACCGATCTATACAATGAACAATATACCTTAAATATTATGTTGATCTTCATTTTCTTGTTTACGTTCAACAAGAATGAACCCAGATTTTTTATGCTTTTGAAAAAAAAATAACTACCCAGTAATTAGCATTTAATAGTATTTCTCCCTCGACAAATGTTACAGAAAAGAATATAGACAATCACATGACATATCATATAGACAAATTATACTTCAGAATCACAGGAGTGTTGCAAATTTAAATGTTTTCTTTATAATTGACTAGTACATACCGGTAAAAAAATGATAGGTTTATTTATAAATCATATATGAAGAGCTTAAAGCTATTTCATTGGGGAATTCATTTTCTTAATGATTCCAGTATCCTAATTTTAACTCTTTTGAAGTTTCAATTCAACTCGAGCTGTTTCAATGTGCGATCAGACATGAAGTCTCAAGGGTTCCTGTGACGTAATCTTCATTGTTATATCGTAAGAGGAAAGTAAATTAAACAAAGAGATGTGCGAGCACAAACAAACAGAGAAGAAATCACCACATACACATTTTATAACTTTAGACTTTTTTGATTGGAGAGTTCATTTTTGCTAATTAAGGTGTTTTTTTTAACTTTCCACCAAAACTGTCCGTTTCAACGTAGGTTCCTTCAGTTTTCAAGTTCGTCTGATTGGCTGGCTTTGTATCTATCATGCGTACCAGTTGCACCAATAGAGGTAGAGGGATGATAATTTTAACTCCTTATTGTACCTAGAGAAAACTCTCCCACCCTGCGCGAAAAAACAGGCTTTTAGTGGAGGGTTCAAATCACAGTATAATACCTAGTTTGTATCGTGGGCAATGCTCATGTTTTTGCTTCTTTTTTTTTTTAATTCTGACTTTTTAGTGATCACTGCCCAACAAAATGCGTGAAGAAGTAACCTATTCAACGATCACTCCTTTTTCCAATTTTTTAATTAATCACCCCCATCATGGAATGCCGCCAAGAGACGTTGGTCAGGTGACGATTTCTATTGGGTAGCTATCGTTTCTGTTTTTTGTTTTCTGTTTTTGTTTGGGGTATTCTTCGAAATTAGGAGAGATTTCAAAATTCGAAAAATAGAAGAAGAAAAAATATCTGAATTGGCGACACTGCAACGGATACGTACACATTCACGCATGGTTTAATTCCAGTCTTGGTTAAAAATATACTTGTAAAATCTCTGTAAAATCTGAAGTAGTCGTCCTAGGGGCCGCTCTGGGTGTAATTCGATCTCAGTCGCGCTGCTTCCTTTCCCGCCATTCACTCCTCTTGCAAGTGTCACTGGCGTCCATGTTTTATGACCTGTTGAGTTTATATTATGGTAAGTGGGGAACTTGCAAATGACGGGGAAGTATCGCCAAGAGAAGAGGAAAAAAGAAAGGAAAATTCAGGGGTTGTGAGGGGGGGCGAAAGAAATGAAGTAAGTGTTGATTTATCCGTGAATCGGGTTTAAATTATTTCAGTTTACTTCCATCCAAAACAACCTCACTACCTACCCCACTAACCCTCAACCATCAGCAATACCCGATCAACTCCTCCCCCTCTGCCGTCCCCAGGTACTTTATATAGGGTATAAGTGGCGATGGGCGGTTATTTTATGAATGTACCTCACCACATATTTATTTTCTCTTTTGTAAATTCTGCGATACTCACGTGGTAAAAAAAAGATTTCCATCCGTCACATTCCTTTTCTTCTCGGAAACTTTTTTCTGTAAAAAAGAGAGGACACAGATTGTATACCTGAAGAAGTCCCAAGAATGGATCGACTGAAACATTGAGGTAACAAGAAGAGCAGCATAACGAATGAGTCCAGTAGTTTCAACAACACTCGTAATAATGACTCATCACAAAATTGCAGAAGGCATCTTTGTACACCCAAAGAAGGCTGTAGAATAGATCGATAACAACAAAAACATCATAAAGTATAAGTTCAATATCGATAACTACAAAAGCATTATAAATTTGAAGGTTCGATAGTCCAAGCAACTCTTGGATCTTAATGACTCACAGAATATATCCTCGAATCTTGCGACGGCGTACAGTGAGAACAATTGAGACAATTGCAGCTGTTGTTACTTTAATTGTAAGAAGTCCAACCAGGGTGGTCTATCGTCTGTCAACGTAAACGGGTTTTTCTCCGTGAAATTCAAGGTGTATACCCCACCAAGATCTGGACCTGTGTAGTCCTGCAAACAAACAGATTGTACGACAGTTGAACGATATTGAAGACTTTTGTTAGGGAGGGGATATGAATAAGCAAAACTGTAGATTTTGATCACCAGAAAGCATCCTAGCAGCTATCTCTTTTATCAATATTTGATATGATAATAAATGTCAGATATAGATAACCCACCTTATATATATGTATGTCTGGATATATATATATATATATATATATATATATATATATATATATATATATATATATATATATATATATATATACGAATCAGGAATGCATTATGATATAATACAATATCCGGTGTATGATTTGGAGAAGAGCTAGAAATGCAATGAAGTAAGGATTCGCTACACTAACACGTTTATGTTTCTGTCCTGTTTTGGTTTCATCGAGTGCTTAATCTCATTGGCATATATATATATATATATATATATATATATATATATATATATATATATATATATATATATATATATATATATATATATATATATATATTGTTTTGGTTCCGCAATACCTGTTTACCTGTTAATGCATACTCAATAAACACAGACAAGCGATTCCTACTTGTTTTCCTACATTCATCAATATCATTTGCACTTATTTAACCTCAGTCATGTCTCCAGTGAATAATGGGAGTGCATTCCGTTATCCATTAAAAATAAGATCGCAGTCATGCAAAAAAATGGACGTTTGTGTGTCGTTGAAAAGCTTGTGCAAGTATCACAACATTTGCTCTATAACAGTGCATGCTATAAAGAAAAGACTGCAGATAGTGTCTCAAAGAAACGGGTGTATGTGATATGAACATTGATAGACGGAAGGAGTTTGGAACAAGATGAAGTGTTGATAAAGTGTTTTAAACTTCATGTAAGTGAAGGTGTTGAACCGCCTGAAGATATCGTATAAGAACAAGGGAGTCTTTCATGATGAAAAAGGACTGGATTCAATGTTTTCGTTCCCTTACTATCCATAATGATTTAAACTATATCCTAAAGGTTTGATGAGGTGATTATCCATTGTTCACAGATTACCCTTCTGTGATTCGGCGTATCCTCGAACCCAGCACTCCGTAGGTCCCAATTACCCCGGATCACTAGATGTTTACTTTATACTCTTAATTTCATGTACGAGTTAACATAACTTAAAACAGACACGTCTATAAATGCACGTACACAACCACCCATGTGGAGGCACGGGTATAATACTCTTGCATTCATAAAAACCCATAGACATGTACTCAATGGCACATTCACAATGTTATATATAGGATGGATAAAAAATAACTCCCTATTAGAAATTATCAATGATTTTTGTAAATATTGCTCTATTTTGTGTATGAATTCCTGGATCTGCAATAGGAAACAATAAATAAATGTTACGTTCAGGGTTCGCCCTGTGACCAAATCAAGTGCTCTTATATCTTTGCGATACTAGTTGCGAGAACTAAGGAAAATTTTGGAGTTCTACCTGCCCTACACGTTTGCATGTGGGGTTCCTCGCGTTAAACCGGCCTACGAAAAGACACAGTTCTACGCATGGTTGTTACACCCTCCCCTCCCCTAGAGTAACTCCAACCATTTTGTTGAGTGAGGAAAAGTTATTCTTTCACTTTTGATTTAACCAAAGCGGCCAAGTCGTCAACACAAGACGATGTGATGAAAGGCTCAGGAAGTGACTGCCGACATGGAGAGGAAGGAGGGAAAAGGTGTTGTTAACAACAACAACAACCACAGGAACAACAACAACAACAATAACAACAACAACAACAATAATAATAATAATAATGATAATAATAATAATAACAATAATTATGATAATAATGAAAATGAAAGAGAAAATAAGAGAATTCCTTAGGTATACCTAAGGAAGATATTAGAGACCGAAGTAAATAGCCTACCACTTATATGGAAAATCCTGACCGGGCAAATAGCAGAGAGAATATACATGACAATGGAAAGAAGGGGACTATTACCAGAAGAACAGAAAGGGTGTAGGATAGGAACCAAAGGGGCAAACAATTTACTCTACATAGACCAGATGATCTTAAGAGAAGTGAGGAAAAGGAGAAAGAATATCGCAATGGGATGGATTGATTACAAAAAAGCGTACGATATGATTCCACATAGCTGGATACTCGAATGCCTTAGAATGATCAAAATTAGCGAACCGGTGGTTAAATTCATTGGTAATTCGATGAAAAACTGGAAAGTAGACTTGACAGCCGCCGGGGACAAACTAGCAGAGGTAGGGATAAAAAGGGGAATCTTCCAAGGAGACTCGTTGTCCCCACTATTATTTGTTCTAATAATGATACCGCTCAACAGAATCCTGAAGAACAGCAAAGGATACCATTTCTCTAAAACAAAAGGAAAGGTCAACCACCTAATGGACATGGACGATATAAAATTGTTCGCAAAAAACAGGGGAGAGCTTGAGACTCTGTTCAACGAAGTAAGGGAATATAGTGAGGACATAGGAATGGAGTTTGGAATAGAAAAATGCGCAATCATGGTAATGCACAAAGGAAGGCTTAGAATGACTGGAGGAATTGAACTCCCAGACAACAGCAAGATTAGGGCAGTGACTGCACAAGACCGATACAAATACCTAGGCGTCCTTGAATGTGACACGATAAAACGGGAAGAGATGAAGGAAAAAATAAAGAGAGAATACCTCAGAAGGATAAGGAAAATATTAGAGACCAAATTAAACAGCAGAAATCTAATAAAAGGAATGAACACCTGGGCTGCGTCAGTAGTTAGATATACAGGACCATTCCTAAGATGGACAAAGGAAGAGCTCCAATCAATGGATAGGTGAACTAGGAAACTTATGACAATGCATAAAGCATTACACCCTAGGGATGATACAGATAGACTATACGTTAAGAGAAAAGAAGGCGGCAGGGGGTTCATCAGCATAGAAGACTGTGTCCAGAGAGCTAAAGTAGTCCTAGAAAGGTATGTGCAAACAAATAGTGAAGAAATCATAAAGAGTGCGAGAAATAGTGCAACAAACAACAAAGTAGAAAACAATGGAACAGTACAGCAAACAAGAAAAGAAAGATGGGAAGAGAAAAAAATTGTACGGCGAGTTTAAAAGACAGATACAAGATGTAGCAGATGAGAAATCGTGGACGTGGTTACGTAAAGGGAATCTTAAGAGAGAAACGGAATCGCTCATCATGGCAGCCCAAAACAAAAGCATAAGGACAAGCTACATAAAAACAAGAATCGACAGAACACAGACAAACAGCAAATGCTGCATGTGCGGTGAAAGAGATGAGACAGTAAACCACATAACTAGTGAATGTAGTCAACTCGCCCAGAAGGAGTATAAGCATGGACACGATAGAGTGGCAACGATCATACACTTGGAACTAAGCAAACAAATGGGATTCAACCATGTGGAAAAGTGGTATCAGCACAAGCCAGATGCAGTTTTGGAGAATGACAACCACAAACTACTATGGGACTTTAACATCCAAACTGACCACCTCATCCAGGCAAGAAAACCGGACTTAGTAATAGTAGGCAAAAAAAAGGAAGGCTTGCCAAATAGTAGACGTTGCTGTACCTGCAGACCATAAAGTAAAAAAGAAGGAGAGTGAAAAACGGGGAAAATACCAGGACCTAGCAAGAGAGTTAAGGAAGATGTGGAACATGAAAACCAGGGTAGTACTGGTCATAGTGGGCGCACTAGGAACTGTCCCCAAAACGCTGAGGGTGAGACTGGAGGAGATCGGGATTAGGGGAAGGATTGAGACCGTACAGACCACAGCACTACTGGGAACTGCACGGATACTGAGGAAGGTACTAGAGATATAAGTACTGCAACGAATTTTAGCCCTGACATAATAGGTGAAAGAGAGAGGAGACGTTAGCTGAAGACCTGAGGCGACTTATTGTCACTTAGCCTTCAGCGATAACCACTGGGGAACCGGTGTGAAACTGTAAATCGCAGAATTACTGCGACCTATGAGTACTAGGAGAGGAGGGCTGGAGACTTGAGGAGACTTGCTGTCACTCAAACTCCAGCGGTTACCACCAGGCAACTGGTGTGAGATTCCAAATAATAATAATAATAATAATAATAATAATAATAATAATAATAATAATATGAGTTGGTAATTTTGTTGCTTGGTTGGTCTGTCTGTCAGGGGGAAAACGGTGGTGGTGTCGAAGGGTGACAGAAATAAAAGCCAAAAAGAAAAACGACGTAAAGATAAAGTGAAAAGAAAAGTATTCGTTAAAAAAAAAATGACATGTTTACACGAAATCTTTACACTTCAGAATCAAGCATTGACACCAGGAAAAAATGCAAATAAACACCCGTCCCTTGAGATTCTAACACCAACACGAGTGAGCACACACATACCACACGCATGCACACGCACGCACGTGTACTAGTACACACACGTACACAAACACATTTAGGCTCGGTGCAGACATACGCAGACATACATATATCATCAAGCCCAATGTGTTACAAGGAGACATTGTATCAGTTATTCATATATATATATATATATATATATATATATATATATATATATATATATATATTCGTGTGTATGTGTGTGCGCGTGTGTGTGTCTGCGTGTATGTGTCTGTGTAAATTTGTTGAACTAGTGATTCTGTGAAATCCCTGGATATTTCAGGAAATTCATGAAATCCAAAGTTCTACAGTGTGATAATGTTTTGTTGCTTGGTTGGTCCATCTGTCACAAGGAAAAGAGAGTATGACATTTTCACAACCTCAAATCTTCCCACTTTCTTCTTCCACTCCCTTCCTTCCATATTTCCACTCTCTCTCTCTCTCTCTCTCACACACGCACACACACACATACACACACACACACACACACACACACACACACATACGTATTGGTCAATTAATACAAGCTTGTGATGTTGATCCCTATTACTGTAATGAGCTTTATTCTTACTGGGTGCCCCACTGCTGAGGCCTTATGTCAAAGTAAGTTTTGTTTGGTTTGACACAAGTATCTAATTCTCAGACAACGAATGTTTGTTAGTTTCTTTATTCCTTAGTTTCTTGTTTTATAAATTACCCAAAGGCTTCAGCCTCCGACCTGAAAATTCTTGAGCGAGAGGAACTTGACCCTTGGATGAAAATAAGATAAGAGGTAATGACCTATGGTGATATCTAGAGGTTAATTTAGGGTCAGATCAATTTTTGCATGTTCAAATCTAAGGGAGACAGTTGCACCCAATAGACTGCAAATTTATGCACAAGGGTAAATTGACACCTGGATGAACGTACCATGGATGATACTGACCTCTGATGACCCCTGGAAGCTAATTCAGGATCAGGTCAAATAAGGGTCTGCTCAATTTTGTTATTTTCAGATACAAGGGAGATGGCTGCGTTCTACAGGCTACTGATGATAATTTAATCCCACGATGAACATGGGATAGATAACGCTGACATCTGACGACCTTTAAAAGATAATTTTGGGTCCGGTCAATTCTGGCATTTTCAAGTATAAAGTAGACAAGCAGTTTCTCTATTTTGGTAACTTCAAATCTAAGGAGACAAATAATTTTTCCACAAAGTTTGTGTGTAGACCCTTATTTAATATCATGAAATCCCAATAAGGTATAATTAGATTTTTGTGTTATCTTGACTGTTGGTATTTTCGTGCGTAAATGGCTGGCCCATCATCAGCAGCAAAAGTCCGTACAACAATCGACATGCTGTTCAAATTACTCGGACTCTTGAATAGCACTTCGTAAACGTACATGTAGATATATGAGCACACAAACACATACATATGCATACGCATATCCTCATCCTGGTACACTTTGTAAATAGTTTTGCCAATTCAGCTGTTTTCGAAAATCCAACATTCAATGCTAACAAATTTTTAGTGTTTTTTTAGCAATTTTAGCCATATCAGACAAAACTAGCTGGTTATTCAAAATGGACTAGTATGATTGCCTTATTTCCGCATCTCATACTCCAGCATAGTCGACGTACCTGTTGTGCCACGTAATGGTTAGGGCTAACAGTGTTTTGTTTTTGTTTTTTGCGCTTTTTCGCGTTTTTTGACGCCTTTTTCGCGGTCGATTAAGCGTGAAACAAATTTTTCGGGTTGTCAACACTGTTATTATTATCTTAATGAACTCCTTTTTCCAACGTTTCATCGAATGTCGTTTGTTGGCATTCAGCTTTGCCCCCTTTTCTTTCTTTTCTCTTCTTGACAACGAATTTTTGTCGAACTCTTACTTTTGGAGTGGACTTTATTTTTATATCTAACAACAATGACATTCAGGTTTAGAACAACAACTGCAAAGGCCTAAATCATGCGTAGAATGTGAAAGGGGGGTAACAGAAGGAGAGAGATAGATTCTACTTCTACTTTATCAAATGTCGATAATAATAATAATAATAATAATAATAATAATAATAATAATAATAATAATAATAATAATAGTATTATTATTAATATTATTATTATTATTATTATTATTATTATTTTTTCATCTTTACTAATATTTCTATTTATGTTCCTGTTCTGATTTTTGAAAATTCAGCCTATTGGCTGAAATAGTTGCATTTTTCTATCTATGCATGTGTACAGCTCTGACTGTTCTTAGTAGAAACTTGAATCTTCTTTCTTTCTTTCTTTCTTTCTTTCTTTCTTTCTTTTTCCATCCCTCAATTCCTAATTTATGAATGAATTGGATACTTTGCCTTTTAAGCTAAGATTAGTAAATATGAATAATCGTATAGTAATATGAATTTGCCTTAAGTGGCTGATGCAAATTATCTCCCTGGATATTGTATTTTACCCCAATGGTTGTATGCTCTAGATATTTCAATGGGGAATGTTTTAAACTATATTTAAGAGTTCACTGAAGCTGGAAACAAAAGAAAAAAAGACTTTCAATTTTGGTCGGTAAAGAAATAACCTTCATAACTGTAAAATACGGAAGAGTAAAAATGCCGTCTCTGCTACTGATGATAATAACCAGCTGGCATGCATTACTTACAATTGCAAGAAATTAAAATTATGGAAGCCTGTTAGTGATATAAGGCACAATTCATGCCTCCTTTGAGAAACTAGCTGGAAACTTGTCTGGTAGGGTCGGTTTTCAGCTAGTTGAATTAATAGATTTTTATTCATTCTGCTTTAAAACGGTATCAATTTCGATAGAACACGAATAGGCAGCCGCATATTGATATCTCAAATAAATATGTTCATTTGTTTGTTTGTTTGTTTGTTTAGACAAATATCTAACTATTTTGATTGTTCGTTCGACTTTCAAAGAGTAGCAAATTTGAGAAAACACGACCAGTAAAAGGGCTATTATTTTATAAGGTATGTATTTTATTGAGACAAATATTTAGTTGATATACTGTTTATTTGAATTTCAAACGTTGCTAATTTCGATGAACTGCTAAAAGGAAAGGGTGTATTTAACTTGGATAAAGTAGGTAGTTTCCGATGAAAAGAAGGACAGAAAGAAAAAGAAAGAAAGGGTACAAGTATATCAGTCCCTAAAGATGAGTGGAATCCTCATACTGAGCTAGCAGTGTTTTGTTTTTGTTTTTGTTTTTGTTGTTGCTGTTTTGTTTTGTTTTTTGTTTGTTTTTTGCATCTCATGCCGATTTATTAACCTCTACCTTTAACCTAACTCCTAATTGTCCCTCTAAATTTTTGTAGCCATTGAGCACGAAAATCTTATGTTGTGCAATTTTTCCCCCTGTGACAAAAGTATTTGTGCATTTTTGAATTGGACATAAGAAATCAATGTCTTTTCAATAAAATACTCAGTGAGCTATCAACAGAATTAGAAATCTTTTGTGCGCACATTAATTTCTTCGGTGTGCTGGTTGCAAAACGTGTGTACGTGCGCTCACGCACAAAGCTCAAAGGGAACTATGCTTCTAGCCCTAACCATAACGTGGCAAAACAGGTACGTCAACTATGTTGGAATATGAGATGCGGAAATAAAGTATTCATACTAGTTCTATAGGAGGGACCGCACTCCTTTTTCAAGGGCCTCTCTACTCAACTAGTACCAAAGAAGTGAAGAAAAAACAAATTACTTCCGATCAAAATATTAATAGTCATAAATAAGTTCGTTTCCTTCAAAGAGTTTTTCGGGCATTTGAACTCTTTCCTGATGTTCATGTTGTTGAACACCCTAATCAACAAGAAGGGGTTCAAATGTCCCCCAAACTCTTTGAATGTTAATGGCCCTCCTCAAAATTATAGACAAGTTTCTTTCCGGCTTATTATTTATTCACTTATGTACTTATTTATTTACTTATGGACTTATTTGTACTTATTTATAATTTGAATAATCATAAAAAGAACGAGCCACCAATTGAAAGGAGTCAATAGGTCTGGTAAGTCACTCAATAGAAACCGTCATGTGATTAACGACTCTTGGCAGCACGTCGTATTCGGGTGATCAATTACAAAAAAAAGGAAAGGGAATGATCAATGAACAAGTTACTTCTCTCACCTTTTGTTGGGTAGAGATTGCTAAAAAAATCTGAATTTAAAAAAAAGAAGTGTGAATACAGCTAGACACAAATCAGGTGACTAAATTAGCATAAACTCACATTGTAAATTTAGGGGGTGGATGGGAAAAAATAGTTTTTCTCGACAGCATAACGAAAAAATGTTTAAATATCGCACTCTCTAGCTCTGTCAGTGAAAACCTGATACATAGCTAGCCAGGCGAACTTATTAAAAACTGGAAAAAAAAAGTTTTGGTTGACGGTTTCTAATAATAGAACTTCATTTCATGTGCTTAACATGAAGTATATTTTATTTCTTTGCTTCTTGAGCGGCGGGGCGTTCAACTTATGAACTGATAGACCCCCAAATGACGACGGTCAGTGTATTTGACACCTTGAAAAAAGTGAAGAAATGTCAGTAGGTGCAAACAGAATACGCATATATATTTTACTTACCTACTTGCCGGGACAAGCAGCGACCTAGTCATAAATCGTGTTCACTCAACCGGATTCAATTTATAGAACTGAAGTAGATAGATTGACGACTGAAACTGAAAACCGATAGGTAGGTGTGTGTGTGTGTGTGTGTGTGTGTGTGTGTGTGTAGGTGTGTTTAGGTGTGTAGGTATGTGTGTGTGCGCACGCGCGCGCTGTGTATGTATGTGCTCGTATATCTATGTGTGCTGAGTGTGTATGTGTTGTTTATGTGCGTGCATATGCATGTATGTATGTGTGTGTGCACGCGTATGAGCGCGCACGTGTATGTGTTTGTATTTCTGCGTGAACTGCGTGTGCATGCGTTTGTACATGTGCATCCATACGCGTTTGTGTGTGCGCATGTGTGCTGTGTGAATGTGTTTGTAAGTTATGCATGTGTGTGAGTGCGGTGAAAGGTCAATGAACATCTTTGAAAGTGCCACTTCTCCTAGGAGCCGAAAAATATATCCTGAAATAAATAACGACAATTCTATACTTTCTCGAAATTTTGTTTACTTAATAACTTCACCTTATTTTTTTAAGATTGTTTTTGTTACAAAATTCGATTTGGATCGTCATTCTACAACCACGAGTGAATGAATAAAAACAGGTCTGGGTAGTCACTCAATAGAAACCGTCTAGTAACCCACATCATTTGGTAAGATGTCGGTCAGGTTACAAGTCGCGTCAATGTACTAGCAGAAGCATGTCTTTTTAATTTTATTTTTCTTTTCTTTTAATTTGACCCTGACCTAAAAATCTCAGAAGTACCACCAAATGAATGGGCATTCCAAGCATAGTTGGAAATATCACCTTGAATGGTTTTCTTCACCGATTCCCAAACGCATCTGAACATTAGACCCGTCGATTGGCAGCCATCTTGAATTTGATCACTCACGGTTCCCAGAGGTCGAATCTGATTCTCCCTACATCTGAAAATTAATGTCAAGGTAAGTACTTTGTTAGAAATTCCACGCTTTCTCCAAAAAGTGCACAATCATCCTTGTTATCCGCTATTATCTATCCTCAGCGTGTAACTTGGTAAGAGTCCCCATAATTGCAAAAAATCAAATACAAAATTTGGTTATCATGTCGCATTCCCTTCACGGGTGTCTGCTAGTAAGTAGGGAGCGTTCATTCCTGCTCCTCACTTGGATTAAAGTCCTTAGCTAAGAGCAAGTGGGTTTGAAAGTTGGAACCTAATAGAAGCTGTAGATCAAAAGAGTCACTATGAAAAGTGGGAGCTTAGGATGAGTCACCGTTGAACCACTACCTGACATCAGGATGAAACTTTTTGCCCCCAACCCCCCCTGGAATATATCCTTCTTTGCCCCTATCCCCCTGGAAAAGTGACTGCAGACGCTCGGGATACCCTCATAGACTTAATCAGAAGGTAATATGTAGATGTTCATTCAGTGGCTCGCGCACCTTTGTTCTACTGAACTACTTAAGCAAAATATGTAACCAAGCCTTACATGAAGCGGTGTATCTGTACTCAGTGCTAAACTGCCCAGTCTGGGTTGTTAGGGTTTTATACCAGGCCATCTCACTAACTGCAGCATTTTCACAAGTGGTGCAGGCCTCGCTCCTGAAACCTCATATCGCAAGTATGATTTAAAATTGAATTACCCAGCACGCAGTTTTCTGATGTTATGACCCGTGACTTACACAATTCAAAAGTTAGTGGTGCTACTGTAGGCCTACATACATTTGTAGCATTCCCGAACGCATTGTGAAGTTAGACGATGATAACAGTACTACTATTCCCCGACTGAAATCCGGTATGTTTTACATTCAATTTACCAAACGATTAACTGATTATTATGGTAAATAGAGAGAAAGGTATCTGTGAGATGTTTAAGATCAGGGATGCAGGGCTAACTTTTTCAGGTGCTGGAGCTGACAAATGCATCTCATCTGGCTCATTTATTTTGGGTTTTTTTCGGTCGTACCCCTTGTTTACAACTGGAATACGAGGTGTAAACAATATCGCCCCGTGATTTCTTCTCCAAACAAGTGACTGTTGGCGTACCACACCTCGTTTTTTATTTATACATACATATTTTTTTTTTTTTTTTTTTTTTTGCAAAGCAGTTAGTAGCACTTCGCTTATTTTTCATGTGCATTTTATAATGCGCAGTATACAATTGATAAATACGGTATGTAACATTACTAAGTGTCTGAAAACAAGGCTATCCACCGGACAAGGTGCTTTCAGCTTCTGTTTATCGTTTCTTTTTTTATTTGTTTTGTGTTGTTTTTCATATCTTAAGATTGTTTTGATTTGTAAATATAATTTAATCGTTTTATAATCTTATCTTCTTATATATAATGGAAATTTGCTTAACCTGTCACAACGTTTTTCCCTGAAAATTGCGTTTTTCAACAAACGTTTGTGGGCTTCAGATATTTCACGCTAGATGGTTTTGTACTATAATTTCCAAAGAATCCCGTGATATTTAAGCTAAAAACACATTTTTAAGGCTTTACAAAAAGAAACGCTTATATTTGTGTAAGTACGGAAAACTAGAACGGACTTGCTTGATTAAAACTAAACGACTTGAAATTGTTATTCAATGTTCTTACGTTCACTGCATTTAGTCCGGTAGGGGTTCAATTTTGCTTTTAATATTTATACATTGCATAAGAGATGAATGAAAAAAGTTTTATCGACTGCGATGTAAACTAAACCGACTTTTGACCAAAACCCATTGCATTAATTTTAACTTCTATTTACCTTCATGAAGCTCATGACATTACTTATTTTCTACTCGAATTATATGGATGCCTGTCACCAAAAAAAAGTTTAAACCGAGTCTTAATTGTCACTTTTTCTTAATATGTACAGATAGTTACTATCATAACTACAATTTTTACTTAAATTTCATTCTTTTCAATCGTGAAGTTAAAAGAAAATGACAGTTTTTATTTAAATTTGCTCCCGCAGTTCAGTTTGTTTGTAGTGAAATAAACAGTAAGCCGCAATGAACGCTCTATCAAAAGTGCTTACTATTAGATTAAAAACCACAGTAGACTCCATATAACTTGGAAATATAACTAGTTGGTATTTGACATGATTTAAGGAGCGGTTTAATGATCGAAATGATGCAGGGATAGGACATATACCTACTTCTCAATTTCAGCGTAGGTTTTATATCACCAAAACCATTTTTTTTTACATTACCCATGAGGGCTTAAAGTGCCCCAGAACCCCCAGCTGTACGGGTTCATTTGCTCGTCTGTGATACCGAGCATCAGGACATCTATTCTAAGGGGCTCTAAGGAAATTTGATTTTGGGCCCTCGCCACGTTTATAGGGCCCTATGCAGAATTTGATTAGCCCTCCCCTCTTCCTGCCTTTTGGGGGCCCTTTTGGGGCCTTTTAGGTGCCACGGAGCTATAAGTAGCCGCTTTTTCGCTGGTCCTATTGAACATAAATCCTATAAACAGCCTTACTGTATACCTTAATCACCAAACCAATTTCCATCTCTTGAAACGTTAACCTAAATTACACAAGGGAAAGTTATCTTGTCCTCGAAAATAACGGGTCACCTGATTGGTGAGAAGTCATTAGAGAAGATTCATTCATCCAATCGGCTAAAAAGAAAATGAAATGCTAACTTCCTTGTAAGAAATAGACCTGTTCCTTTTTATCATATGGATTTATCTTATTTATCTAACTGGTTTTATATTTCTTCTTATCTATGAAGGCATTCTTATGCTAATCAAGCAAGATTGTTCAGAGCTGGTCGAGCTAAGATGGCTTCCACGAATTTTTCATATTTTTTCCCCTAAATATCAGCTCGTTTGGCAGAGATATTGTCATCTTGTATACATCTATAGAAGTATTTACTCAGCTTAATTTACAAGCATGGGATACCTAGAACAAGTGGTAGCAAGTCTCTTGATTACTCCAGTAATCTCTTCAGCATTCTAGCTGATTTTACAAACCCCGATGTCTCGAAGACCTACAATCATATCTCTTTGGATACATCGGTTCTCATGCAATCGCCGAAGTTAAGCAACGCTGTGCCAGATCATTACAAAGATGGGTCACTGCTTGGAAATACCAGGTGCTGTAATTGACAATGGTTGAGTGACTGACGCTTCTTCGGTGCTTGTCGCTTCTGAGTTTATTTTACAGAAAAATAACAATAAGTCGAACGTGACATGGGAAGCCTGGGCAGGGGCCTGATGCTGCAGCCGGCGTAAGGGTACCGGCTAGATGTTTTCTCGATGGTTCCTATACTCTCACGGATTTCCAGTTCTTCAAGCTCTCTGGGACTGTTCTAAGCCCGCCAATATTGATGGGTACTACTACTACTACTACTGCCAGTGACGTAGCTGGAGATTTGGGGGCCAGAGGGAATTGGTTCCTTGAGAGGCCCCATCCAACATTTAGTGAAATTTGATGGATGGGGAAAATTTGCAGTCAATAGATTTGTGTGATCACTTAATTGGTGAGAAAAAACAATGACTGAATCATTAAACCGTGCAACGCGATTTTTATTCCGTAGTTGTGAGTATTATTTTCTCATTTTTTATATGTAAAAAGTCGGCGACATTCAATTTGCCAAACTCCAGGTTACTGACTGTTCATGGGCTCGCTGCCGGTTGGTCGACTTTGAATTCCCAGAAAACCAAAGGAAGACAATTCGAGGGACTTTCTTTCTTAGTTCATTATTTCCAAAAACATCTTTTTTCCTTTGGAAATAGTACGATGAGGATATGTTTATGATCAATTAAATAGACTTCTATCGTAAAAATTGCAAATGTACTATTTACTTAGGATAGGTAGTATTTATATTTAATATTTGAGTAGACAACATTATCCCTAAACACGAGATCCAGTTATCTAGCTTATAATGTGTAGTCGTTGTGAATCTCAAAGCCCCAGAATTGTATCTAGTTTTATTTTCCAGGACAGTCTATGGCCTGCGTTAATACCATCTTTTGCATAGTTCCAAAGACATGATTGTGTCCCAATGTCCCTGGACCTACAATTTTGAGGGGGCCTACTCCACAGGCGTAGTAAGAGGTGGGGGTGAAGTCAGTGCACACAATAGCTGGTAAGTTTGAAATGGGGCCTACAGTTCCCATTCGGCCTAGGTCTATTACCGGATATGTTTGGTCCCAGGTGTGGTTTACACAGTCATATACGTTTATAAAAGGATAGTTTTATTCATATGGCGTTTTATTTATTCCTTAATTTCGACATTTATATATTTGATAAATAAAACGAAAAAAAACAAAACAAAAATCGCTATCACAGTCAATAATTGAATAACCGTAGCGTCAAAACTAGGAGTTCTGTGGAAAAAATTCCATTGATGAATAAATGTGGTCAGATTTATGACAGATATGTATAATTATCCCAGATCTCTTTTTGCCGAAGCCGATTTTTTTTCCATGAACTGTAGAAATAGGATCCCGTAATAAATAACCCAGTCGCACTAATTATGGAAAATAAAAAGTCAACCGGTGTTTTTGGAAAAACAATCGAACGTTGGAGAAAGCCCTCCAATTCACTCCCTTCCTTTCGGGGTTATTTGCAAGGCTGCATCAAGATGAGTAAGCAGACTGATCTGACAGCCGATTGAATAACGACGAAGTCGGCTTCGACTGAAAGAGTTTCGGGATAATGAATGCCACCGATGGTGAGATAAGAAAAGATGGATGAGATAACAGATAATCTAAGTTGTCAACACCCGTGGAAATTCCACGGGTCCAGTCAATTGTAATAAACAATACATTTTCCTCGTGGCTACACAAGACAATAGGTTAATAGCTTTCATTTTCTGCATGAACAGTGTGTGTATATTGTGTTGTATGCCGGCCTTAATCTGAATCACATGACACAGAAATTATGATAAATCATTCCTCATAGTGTTGTCATTTTGGCTATTTTATGGTTGATATTGTCAAATCTGGCCTTTTTAAAAAGCATTTAGCCATGATCTTTTGACTATTTTTAAATTTTTGCCCATTTTGACTTCGTTGCAGTGGTATTCTTAATAAATTATTTAGGGGTGTGATTACTTCAATAATATAAACAGTCGTCGTCATCGTCATCATCATCAACATTATTATTATTATTTATCACTTATCACCTTCATCTTGATTTTTTGTTGAATCTCTCTTGGAAAAAAATTAATAATAATAACAATCTCCCCAAGGCGCTGAACTTCACAATTACCGGCTTTCTGGCTACTTTTTACCTTCATCCAAATTTTTTAGTTGTTTTTATCATAACTTTTGACTCGTCGTCGTACCATAAAATGACGACCAGAGACTTTTAGTTATAATGAAAAAAAAAAAAAAAATGAAAATTAAGATGAAATAAAGTTCAGTCTAAATTATTTACCGTTTTTTGATGTTTAGTTTAGAAAAATATCGGTGGAAGTCTTATGAAATTTTATTATGTAATACACATTTCTTGTTTGTTTTTTTTAGTTTGAAATTATGTACGAAATAAAAACAATTCAAGGGAGGTAATTCAAAATATCAGGTTACCGAACGTTCAACGAAGTATTCGACATTTTTTATTAAGGTTCACTTATTTCAGGTCAGTTGCGTTACTTCTACTTGTGTCAGCGGTCAGGATTCAACTCCAGGGAAAAACAGGCAGGCCATCTTTACCAGGAAAATTGTAAATATATTGTCTATAACTATGAAAAGAGTCTTTTATATTCCAAATTTCGTTCTGGCAATTGAACTTTGTTGTGATTTTTGTTACATCAACGCATCTACCGACCCACTCTCCGACCTCCATCTGATGTATTTTCTTACAGATTACATATTTTCTGGATCATTATTTTCCTACAGATCACGTGTATGATTTATAAGAAGATACACCTGAAGGAGGCTGAAGAATTTGTTAAGAGAAATGTTCTGAGAACAGCTAGACAACAAAGTAGATGTTAAATTGTCTAAAAAAAAATATTGATTCAAATGAAAATCACAAATTTTCTGAATACACTGTGAAATTTAAATTCAATTTGATTTAAATAAAACTAGGATGAAATGTAGAATTCGGAACCCTTTAACTTCACAGAAGATTATTTTAAAGAAATAGTCTCACAAAATTTGGAATTTGAATCAAGTTAAGTTTTGTCTGCAATCTGGAAATTTGCACTTTTCACTTGAATCAATTTTGAGATCTGGTTTCTGCATTTGATCTATTGAACCTACTTTAGAGCCATAATAGATAAGTTGCTTTCTTCTTTTCTAGAACAGGCAGTTCCAAACACCGAAAAGATGAATGAAGATCTTCGTAAACGTAATGTTTCATCTCCTTCTCCTGCAAAAGCTGATGAAGACAGTCAAGTCTCAACTGAAACACTTCCCGCTAAAAAGGGATGTTACTTAGTTGAGATCGCTGTCATTCTCTTCTTTCCATGTTTGGTTCTTCAGCAGCTTCTCACCAATTTCTACTTCAAGTCCCGTCTGATGGAAGAGTTTGGTGGAGACAATACTCTCTCCAAGATCTCTGTCTGCGACAGTGCAAATAAGTCAAGCCCCGAGTACTTGCTTCAACAAAAGGTGAGATTTTTGGTGTGTTTTATTACAAAGTATAGGTCGCTTTAACAGTCTCTCCCCTAGAGAGGTCATATGATCATCATCCCTTCTAAACTTAGGCAATTAAACATCCAGCACAGAGGGAAGGTGATTGTGAAATTTCACACCCTTACACCCTCAATGTTGAAGAATGCACACTAATAAAAAATAAAAAAAGAAGGATAATTCATGAAAGAAAACAGAATACATGAATTATATTGTTATTACTTTGGAAAAATTAAATTGTTAAATTGTTTTGCCTGGCTTCATAAATTCTTAAAGAGTACACGACTGTCATGTCAGCCAATCGATTCTAATCAGAATAACCTTCCATACATTTTACCAAATATTTTCTACCCAATCGAAGAGTCCAAGAGGAGAAAAATGCTTCATTTTATTGAAAAAGTTACAGAGGATTTTATTCACTCATATGAACTCATAAATTTGTATGAATGGACCAATTCACTGCCTGATCACATTGTCACACTTACCTTTAAGCTTGAAAATACTGTTTTGTTATAACCTATGAAGAGCTGGCAACCAGTTCTCTACAAGCTGTCGTCAGACATGGGTTCTCCCACTTTAATTTTAGTGATAGAGTGGCTTAGTGTGATGTCAGCACGGAAGCATGGTTCTAAACAATTTGCAGTAGAGGAATAGTGTTTTCATTTACTCACGTTTGTTTGTTTTTTCATCATTTTTTGTGTTATTTCAACTATGTCTTTGCACAGTCTTTCAGTACAGGACAGCCAGTTTATACTGAATAAATTTTAGTCATTCTACCAATTTTTTTTTTCCTTTGGAAACTTTGAGCAACTTTGCTAAGATTGATTTTAAGAGGTATCAAATTTAAGATTTCAAAGGGATTAGTTTGTAAAAAGAAAATAGCTTTTACTTTGGAATTTAGGTGATGCAATCAAGAACTTCTGAAAGATTTTGGAGGGACTGCTGAAATATTTAAATCTGTTTCTATAGAATAATTATACTAGTGGTTTTTTTTTAGTGAGAAGTTTCTCTCCATGCAAAATGCACTCTTTCCGGTGCTTATTGAAAAATCGGTGAATGCTATTCACACTTTTTTTTAAAAATGAGTTTATGTTTGAGCAATTTATCTTTTATATATACATATATATATATATATACATATATATATACATATATATATATACATATATATATATATATATATATATATATATATATATATATATATATATATATATATATACATATATATATATACATATATATATATATATATATATATATACACACACATATATATATACATATATATATATATATATACATACATATACATATATATATATATATATATATATATATATATATATATATATATATATATATATATATATATATATATATATATATATATGAAAATAGGTAGATGAATTCCGTAATAAATTTTCAAGAAAAAAATGATTAGAAAAAAAAACAGTCCCAGCTGTGGGGCTCTATTTACAATCTGTTATGGTAACCTGGACCATCACATTTTTTTCTGGAAAAACAACTGATTCCTGGAATGTTCTAAGGTTTAATGGATTAAAAGCACAAAAAATAACTTGCAAAAAAAAAATCCAATGGCTTTCAACTACATTAACTAAAGTGAATCTTTAGCAAATCAGTCTTTTTCATGTTTTTCTACTTGATAAACCAAATGAACATTTTGGCCAACCAGTGCCTTTTTTTAGTCATTAACAAATTTCTTTCTTCCCTCCTTCCAGATCCAGCAAAGCCTTTCTTCATGGCAGATATACTTTCTTTCCTCTGAGGCCATGTTAGGCATGTTCATTGGACTGATTATCGGTCCTGTAACTGACCACCTTGGCCGTAAAATTGGCATAACACTCTCCTTGTTTGGCTCAGCCCTAAAGTTTCTGAGTTACGTACTGACCATCCAGTGGAAACTACCTTTGTGGGTAATAATTGCTGGTTCAACATGCCACGGACTGACAGGTGGCCCTGGTGCATTCATCTCTTCTTCAAGTTCTTACATAGCCGACATCACAAGTCCGGGGCCTGGACGCACTTTCAGGCTTTCTGTTTCCCTCAGTTCAGCATCTGCTATTGCCGGAATCATGGCCTATTTTTACGGACACATTATCCACGTCTACGGGCACCTGTATGCAGCTTCCCTCTTGCTGTTTCTCAACACGGCCGACCTGTTCTTTGTTCTTTTTGTGCTATCCGAGAGTCTGCCCTCGGATGGCTTGGAGGAGAAGCGCGACTTCAGCCTGAGTCAGATCTTCAGTCCAATCCTCCTTTACGTGAAGGACACAGAGAAAAAGAGACTCCGGCCGTTGCTTTTTTTGCTGACCATCTTTTTTCTATGCAACTCGACGACAATTGCACGAATCACATTCCTCAACCTTTATCTCATAAACAGTCCCCTCTGCTTCGATGCTATATCGTTGGGGATGTTTGTCACGATCACAAGTGTTGGACTCTCATTTGTCACTGTACCAGTCCTCAAGATATGCCAATTCCTTTTTCCAGATTCCGTCTGTGTGATTCTTAATCTGCTGTCTGCTATTGCAGGTAATCTTCTTCTGTCGACTGCAAACACAAGTTCCCAAGTATACACAGGTAGGCACTGAAAATTATTCATCAAACTTACTATCTATTTCAGCGGTCCCCAACCACCAGGCCTTGGACCTTGGGCTGCAAAGCATGAGAATATTAATATTCTTTTGTTTTCTTTGTAGAAATATAAACGAATTCATTTCCTTGGATCTTGGTTTTAAATTCATTTGATAAACCCTTTTGAAAACTGGATGTGTTAGTCACTTATAAGTGACGTAGTTGACTTATCACCAATATTGCAGTCATGGTTAACAAACAACCCTTCCCATCAGTCAGTCAGTCTGTCAGTAAGAATATTATCAATATTAAACATATCCGTTATGCACAAAAGTCAATGCTAGAAGTCTGATATTGTTTATCAATGTTTGACCTAAGTGGCTGAAATGGTTGTATTATAGCCAAAGGTATTGAATTGAGATACCCTTGAAATGTGCTAAGTTTAAGGATGCAAAAAAAATTGCAGTTGATTTGCAACTGAAAAATATTGTGGGGTCTGCATTCGTGCTCGCAAAAACTAGTGACCCAATGGGTCAAGAGTTTGTCTACTTAAATAATATCATCTCGATTTATTTTTTCATTTGATGAAACATTGTCAATCATTATTAACTTTTGATTAGTATTTCTTTCATCTTAAATTCCGTCGCTTTCATCATTCATTGATTACTCAACACCATATTTATTTTTTTTTTTCATTTCAACCCACTCCTGGTTTTTAGTGACAGGGGCTCAATTCACAATTCTATGTTTTAGGGAGGAATCAATTCACAATGTAATTTTATGCTGAATTAGTCCCTTATTTTGTATCTGTCAGTGTTTACTCTTGTTTTTTGAAAATTCAGGCTCTTTAGTGATCACTTCCTAACAAAAGGCAAGAGAAGTAACTTATTCATTAATCGCCCCTTTTTCCAATATTTTGATTGAGCATCTCCAACATGGCATGCATGACTAACCAGAGAAGTTTTTAACAAATATCTCTTTCATCTTAATTCTTTCATTTCAATTAGATGTATCAGATTTATTACAGATATGAGATTTAAAAATATATAACCATGTTTTACTCAAACTGGTATACTTACTTAATTCACTTGCAGTAAATGCTAAATCATGCTTGTCTAGCTTTTAATGCTTACTCACAAGCGGTTCCTTCTTGTTAAGCCGATAAAGCTGATAATTAACAAACACAAGTTCAGTTTCATAAATGATAAGAAAATTGCTGTAAACATATTTTCTATATCATCAGGTCAGTTGATTGTCAGTCAAATCTGATCAATTGGTTACTGTCCAAACACCTATTTGAATACCTTCTTAGATGATAGCTTCTTGATTTGTACCTGTCATAAAACTTTAAAAAAGTGAAAGTAAAGTAAAGTTTCATGGTGAGTAAAGAGTAAACCTCTTGCAAGGTATTCCTTATTTTAGATCCGCAACTGCTTACTTGACCCATTAAATGCAGATTGAGGAGTTGTAATAAAAAGCAATTGAAATTAAGATGAAAGGAATACCAAAACTCCCTCCCGGAACTAATTTTGCATCAGTTTATGTGCCTTTTAAATACAGTTGGAATGGACCAGAGAATGGGCTCGGATAGGGGAAGACTGGTTGTTTGGGAAGTATATTCAATTTTTTTGGCATCGAGTTCTGATTAACTAAAGCAGTGGTGTCCAATTTTTTTCACAATGCGAGCCCCAAATATGACTGAGACTGGGGAAGAACACTTCAACTTGATAATGGGAAGAATATATTAACCTCATCTTTTAATTTTTCTTTATTTAAAAACTAAAAACTAAAAACTAGAATCCTTTAGAATCTCATGAAGAATTGGATCTTATAACAATCAAATAACAAGAGTCAGAAGTTTTGATGACTTGATTGCTTTTGCAATCATTTTATCAAATTGTTTCATTGTGACAACAGTGTACCTCAGAACCCCTTTTTTTACATGAACGCAGAAGATCTTATTGTGAACCCTGTGGGTTTGTACAGACCCATTGAGCTAGAGTAACAGTCTGTTATGATCCTTCAAGATGACAAAACTGTCTTTGCCATTCAGTCTCAATTCTTCTGTGTGAACTTATGCTGCTGCAAATTTGGATGAGTACTATTGAATTTTCTGAATTTATTTATTCATTTTCTCATTGTTTATGATATTCTCCACCATGTTCTTCAATGGCTTGCTCATTCATCCAACTCTGTATTGCTTTATTGTAACGTCCCCTGCCCCCAAACTTCAGTCAAAATATAAACCAAAATGCAGCTCCCAAATCTCAGAATATGCACCAATTTTGTATGATATTTCAATGAACCCCCAAATCAAACCCCCAAGAAAACTAACAAAAAAAAAATGTTAAAAAAATCTAAAAACAAAATCCACCCCCCCCACACACACACCTACTGCCTCGACCGGGGCTTAACTGGCCATAAAAACAAACAAATCAAGTGTTGGATGTGTCAGTCTTCCACCTAATCTAAGTAGTAAATTCTTGCTGGGAGACAGACATGAAATATTTAGCAACGAAAGGTGGAAAATTCAAACTTTTTCAACTGCTAAAATGAAGTCCCCAGGACAACTATGCTACTACAATTGTTTTTAAACTTTAACGTCTGTGGACTTTATTTAAGTTGAAAACTTTATATATAAGGGAGAGGTATGCTCCAGTGCTGCCTCACTGACCACATCAGGTAGGAGAGAGAGAGAGAGAAAGAGGTCCTTACCCATAGAATTTTCATCCAACTTTTTCGAAAAATGAGATAGAATTGTGTTGGAAATTTTTTTTTTTCCGGCGCTCCAAACATCCATTCTTAACTTACAAGAACAGTTTGGATGGGTATCAAGAGCTGGTGGAGCTCTTAGGCCACTGACCCACATCAGCAGTGGACAATCCACCAGACCCCCTACCAACACGTCATGGGCCAGCGTGGCAGGGCATGGCCCATCACTCCCCATGGTTTGCACCCAAAAAATCTGAACTAGAGGGACTCTTAAAATACCTTATATATATCAAATAAACCATGCATAGAAATGAATGTCCAATGTGTTGAAAAATTTATATGTTTTATAATCTAAATGTAATTATCAGTATTCTAGGATGTTCAGGAAGATAGTTTTCATCATAAGTCAAAACATATTGATAAGCTTAGCCTACCTTTCACAAAATTTATGTTTTTCATAAACTTTATGTATGTATATACAAAAAGTAAGAACTCAGGATTTTTCCTTTAAAATAACTGAAACTTATAACAATTGTAAAAATCACAGCCCGTTGTCTTTTTTGCTTAGTAAAAATTCTGGTTCTTCTAGTGTCAAATATTCCACACACAGAGGCCACTACTCATTAAATGAAGAAAAAACTCAAATGAAGCCGAAGTAAGATGTTTTTTCATGCATGTATAAAATCTTGGTGGAACAACCGCTATATGAAAAGTTTCATGGGACATCAGTTAAAAAAGGCTTGATTGAATTCAATAATCAGCCTGAAGTGATAACTATAAATGACTTACAGAATTCATTGTGTTCAATTTGTTATTTAATCTTTCTTTCTGATTCCAGAATCTTTAATTTACTTTTGTATCTCTTTGTAGCAATTGCCGTTGGGTTTGGTATCAATATTTCTCCCCTCATGACAGAAGGTGCTATGTCTTTGCTGGTTGAGGGGCATGAACAAGGTGAGATATAAATGTTATTTCATTAAATCTTATTAGTTTTTGTTTTTTCTCAAAACTTGCTCGTTTGATATATTCTTCATCATTACAGGTTTTGCTCCATCTTATTATTGCTGCAATCTAACAACTAACACAGTCTGAACCCTTTTGGCCAACCTGATAAATGAGGTGGTGACCAGTATATTCCCCTACAGTAAATTCCCCCCGTGCATATTTCACTAACAAATTCTGCTGATTTAAAAAGAATGCTTTTCCTGTGTCATCTTTACACTTCATATAAATAGATAATTGAAGAAATATATTATAATCTTACAATGCATATTGTTGATGAGCACATAATTTTTTTTTATTCATTTTATAAAAAAATTGAATATGAAATCTCCTTTGACACCACAATACGAAGCATAAATAGTGATGCATGAATATTTCAGGGAAATTTACCATGGTGGAATTAACTGTTGGTAACAATTGGATGAGGGAATTTACTGCAGGGGAATTTATTGGGGGGGGATTACCTAGAACCATATGTTACACAGGGAAAATTACTGGGCAATCAAATACACTAATAATTTTAATTAGCTAGATCTGCGGGAATTCCACGGTGTTGACAACAAAGATATCATCATTGCTCTTGTCTCTATATGAAATTGAAGCATATTAGAGTTCTAAAGAAATTTATGAATCACCATCATCCAGTGTTTAGTTGCAGAAATTTAGTCTTTAGCAAGAAAAATAGTACAAACCACTCCATTTGTATGACACCAACCTGAACTCTGTGTCCAATTCCAACGTACTGTCACCGAAAATGACACTTTTTTGCACGCTGCCAAAACAAGAAACACATTAAATTGGTTGTTGGTTTAATAACTGTTTCTATTGAGTGACTAACCAGACCTGTTATTCTTACTGATCACTTCTGCTGTCTATATTCCTGTGATCTACCACAACTATAACAATCTTCAGACATCTATGGAAGGAGTGATGGATGAGTGACAGTTATTGTGAAGGTTGAGTCCCTTTTGCAACCATTTAAGCATAGACACTTGCTCTCATTCTTACTCTTGTTCATCACACTGCAAGAGTCGGTGGAGAGAGAGGAGAGTAAGGATGGATGAAATGAATGGAAACAAGCAGAATGTCAGTATAATTAGTAATAGTTTATCATTTATCAATTAGAAGTCAATAATAACAGATATTAATTAATATTTATACTAGTGTAACCATATTGTCAAAAATGACCTTAGTTTTATTTTGTTTGTTTTTGTTTTTCAAATTCTGTCTATCTCAACCTTTAGCTGCATTGATGTACAGTCTTTCTCCCCATTGTATAAAATCTGACTAACATACTTAATGCTTAAAATTTCAACACCATACAATCAGTGTACCATTGATGTGTGGTGAATTATCAGACTGCCAAGGTCCACATCAGAGTTCAAATTGCGGCAGTTCCACTTAATTTTATACATCGGTTTCCGTCAGTGTGACGGAAAACAAATTAATAAATAAACTGGAAAGCACTCAGAGAGCATTTTCAGGGGGAGTAATTATGCATGGCTCTGCCACTAAACTTAATCAGTTCTTCCATAGCATATGGTCCAGTGTCCCATAAAATATCATTGAAACTCATTGTGGACAAAACATGAAATTTTGGTGATATAATGTAGTTTGGACTTGTTATTACAATGTAGGGGAGATAATTGCGCATGGATCCACTCAAAAATTTGATCAATTCTCACATAGCCTATTGTTCATCAACTCAAACACTCATAGGAATTCACTTAGAACTTTTCAAGATATCACGTGGACAGTCATGAACGATACATAAATGTAATTTGTAAAAAAAACGGGAGATTATAACTCCATCAGAAAAGAATTTCTGGATCCATCCCCAAATTTTTTCACCTCTTACCCCTCTGCCTACTCTTCAATAAAACTTAAATGAAATTCATTCACTTCTTTTGGTGATATCATGTGGACAGACGAACAAACAAACACAACAGAACATATATACCCCTTTTCAACTTGATTGGTAAATACAAATAAATAAATAAATAAACAAACAAATAAGTAAAAACAAATTGGTAATTATTTTGTGTTCTGATCACTATGAGTATGTGGATTTGATATCTGACAATATTATTGAGTGGACAATATGGAAAATAGCATTATTTAAATCAAGTTTATTGTTCTTGTATGATTTGCCTTTCAGCTTTGGCTAAGTAGTAATTTTGTATGAAACAATATTGAAAAGTTTGTTTTTCTCGAGTAAATAAATAATCTCATGTAATATGATGCCACATGAGTATAATCGGTAAGAGTTTTAAATTTCAAAGAAACCGCAAAGCTGAAAATCCATATATTTTGAAAAATAGGAGTGGGTATGAACAGAAATTATAGAAGATTTTCAAGGTTTTGTTATTTGTGCTATTACATGCTTATTTATTGTGTGTGTGATTATTTTTGAATGATGAAATTGGATGTTTAGCCTATTTCAAATCGATCATTATCATGTTTTGCAAATATTGTAATAATATTGTATGATAAATAACTTTTTACTTTTTGTCCTGTCTCATCCTACAGGGACCCTGTTTGCCAGTACTTCTTTTGTAAATATGCTAGCAGTCGTGGTTTACTCAATTCTATACAATTCGGTTTACTCTGCCACGGTGACAACAGACCCAGGCTTTGTCTTTCAACTCATTGCAGCCATCTTGGTTTTTGCTGTTCTTTTCCAATTGTGAGTAAAACCTTTTCCTCCATTATTTCCAGCCTCAATGTTTTAATATTATCATTTTGAAAATGGTTGATTATGAAAAGACTTATTCAATCATTTACTATCGAAATATATTTCAAATTAACTCTTCAGTTCATCATTTATTAGCGGAGTTCATTTCACAGGACTGTCTAATTTATTCTATCTGCATTGTCATAATCAATATTATTAAAAACCATCAACCAGAACTGTCAATGTAGATTTCTTCAGTTTTTAAGCTGATCTGGCTGGCTGGCTGTATATCACACGTACAGACCACAGCAATAAAACCACTACTTTGAACATTTACACTTCATTATGTTTAGAGAAAACGTTTTTTGGTTTTTATGAGTTTTTTTTCTTAGACCCCCCCCTTCGATAAGTTTTTAGTGGAGGGTTCAATTTACAATGTAGATATTTGCTAAATTGATCCCTTATTTTTTGTCTGCGTTTTTTTTTATTGTTTTTTTTTTAATTTAGACTTTTTAGTGATCACTGCCCATACAAAAGGTGAGAGAAGTAGCTTAGTCATTGATCACCCCTTTTTCCAATTTTTTAATCGATCACCCCTAAGAAGGCACAGGGCTATAAGATAGTCTCTATTGAGTGACTTACCATACTTGTGATTGTTATTACCTGCCCAAGCTTGAATTTTGTTTTGCGATTCTATATTTTGTGCCCTGAACATTAGGCCACCCGCACCTTTGAGGTTATCTTCTCTTACAAGTTGCCATTGGGTCTCACCTTTAGAACCAATGATCCTGTGTTACATGATAATATATAATCGTTTATATGTTTACTCAATGTGACTCAGCTCTGAACTTGATTACTAAAGCCAGATTCCTAACGTGTAAGGTATCATTATATCAGCCCTCTATTATTATTCATCACGAATCACTGCTTTGAAATCATGTCAGTCATTATAATTTCAAAGTGATTTGATTAAGGAGTGTTTGGGCTCGACATATCATCTTACTGCTTACTTGACATGATTGCTATACGTGAATTAGACAAGTTAACAAGCACTTAAAGTGGTATTACTCACTCATCCTGCACTATTCTACCCATAGCTGGGGTAGAGATAGATTCATGCCTCTCCCAAGGATATTAGTAAAAGTAGACACTAACTGTCCAAGCCAGAGTTTGAACTTGGCTCACTAAGTTCATTCTCCAAACTATTATCCACTCAGCAACCTCACACATACTTATTTTGTAATAAGTAATTTGTCTTGGATTTGACATTGATTACAAAGCATTGTGGGTAGGAAATAAATAATTTTTTGTCAAGGCAAAACTTTTAATGAAATATTTGTATCATATGATGTTGATCAGGTGTTGATCCAAGTCCTGGAGTATCATCACCATCTGTTATAATTACCCCCAAGTATAACGGTGAAGTCTATAGTCTAACACATACTGTATTTAAGTGCATGATGAGTTATTACGATAGTTTTTTGCTGGAATCACGAAAAACAGGAGTGAGAGACATAGAAAATGGCCATGGCAATGGGCTGGTTATGTTGCTAGAATGTCGGACAACTGCTGGACATCACATCTCACAATGTAGATCCATAGAGATCATATGTGAAACTGTGGCCAGCAAAAAATAAGATAGAGTGACAAATATGAAAATTTCAGAAAATGTTGGCTCCACAATGCCCATGATAGAGAGGTCAGGTGAATCTTGTGGAAGGTTTCTGTCTAACAACAGACCCTAAACAGCTGATGATGATGAAGACCCCCCCCCATTCCTATTTCAGCCAGGAATATTGAGAAAAAACATATTTCCCTGAATTTTTCCCTTTTATCCTTTAGTTTTTCTTGACTCCTCAAGTTTTAGTTAATTTAGGGTGGAACAACGAATCCTTCATTTACTTTTTGATACATTTTTTTAGAAAAAAGAGGTCTTCTATGTCATCAAATATAATCGTTATTTGCTAAATTCTAATTTAGAATTTCCACTGAATAACAGTCAATTCAGATGATTAATATCCTACCCTAAATCAAATGCCTTGAGAAGGACAGAGAATAAGTGAAAATATGAATATCTTTTGTGTAAACTAAATGCCTTTTCCATCTTTTAGGCAGTCGACTTATTGATTGATTCTTAGAATTTCCATTTTTTCACCATGTTTTAAAATGATATGCAAGATGAAGTTTTTCAATTTTGTCAATTATTTAAAAATGGCTTCAACCAGGGCCGTTTTCTGTAAGGAAACATTAACCAAAACTGTCAACATAAGTTTCGTTAGTTTTCAAGTTGATCCGGCTGGCTGGCTATGTATGCTTGTGTCACACATTCAGGAAACACCAATGGAGCTAGAAAATTGGTGTTTTGGGGAGGGGTTTTGTTTTGTTTTTCTAAATCCCCTACCAATACCCCGCCAATAAGTTTTTGGAGGAGGGGGGGATTTGCAATATAACTTTCTGCTAAATAGGTATCTTAATTTATGTCTGGCAACATACAAGTTAGTTGTTTTTTTTGTTTTTTTTTTAAATTTGAATCTTTCTAATGATCACTTTCTTACAAAAGGTAAGAGAAGTAACCCACTCATTGATCAGCTTTTTCCAATTTTTTAATTGATCATCCCATATGTGGTATGCTGACCAAAGACATTAATCATGTGACAGTTTCTATTGAGTGTTGTTGATTTTTAAAATGGCTTTGATTATAAGCATTTACTGTCTATTTACACCTTTCTTTTTTTTTTCTTTTTCTTTTTTACAGATTGCTAAGCATTATGTCAAAGAAAGGATCTTCCACAAAAGATCAACTTCCTGATAAAAAACTCAGGACTGAATGAAAATCCAAATCAAATTTAACCTTTTCAAGACTAAACTATTAAAGGTGCTGAATGACAGAATTTTCTAAAGAGGGTAAAAAAGCTAAAATTGTGTTAATTATTATGAAAAAAAAGCTGAAAGTGTTGATTTTTATTCATCGGTTAAATCGAAAATTTTCCATATTCTGAACACCCAAAATCATGACAAGATGTCCCTATAGACATTCATCCTGAGACAGATGAAAAACATAAACCATTGATATTAATTATGTATTAATTACAGATCACTTCACCTCCAAGTCTTTCCTGTTTAATGATTTAATGTAAACTAATTTCTATACATGGGTTTCATACTATGATGACATTAATGTTTGTGATTGTAAAAGGCA
Organism: Thysanoteuthis rhombus; assembly: GCA_963457665.1. Classification (NCBI taxonomy): domain Eukaryota; kingdom Metazoa; phylum Mollusca; class Cephalopoda; order Oegopsida; family Thysanoteuthidae; genus Thysanoteuthis; species Thysanoteuthis major. Next base: position 34,938,063 of record OY735230.1, read on the forward strand.
GGAAATCTCATTTACTTTATTTTTGGGGATGTATCTATCCCAGTAGACTTCAAAAAGAGATATACAGGATCAGAATCAGGGAAAGAAAAGTGAAAAAATAGTCGTTCTCTTATTTTTACATGTATTAGAATAAAGCAATGCGCAAAAAGGAATTGCTTCTACATTAAAAAAACGAACAAAAAAATACTCAAAACTGAATGAATGGTATATGAATAATTTTCCAACAAATATATTGTCAATAAACTTTTTTGAAAAAAAAACAACTTTTCAAAAATAACAACTGAAAAAAAATAACATTAGACCCTTAAACCTTCCAGTAATTTGCTAACTTTTTTGAAAAAAAATATTCCTAGGTATTGGGTTCTATTCCAAATGTCACTAATGATAATAGTAAACTGAGCCATTGATTTCTGTCAATTGAATACAAGTGAGGCTTTTTTATATTTTTTTTTTTTGAATTGGTTAACTAAAGGGGATCTTGATCAAAAAAATAAGAAAGGTTGGTAAATTCAACTGCTTATTTACTATGATCAAAATTTTCAAATTCTGAATTTGACTTAAAAGATGAGATACGCTATAAGTCATTGTTATAATAAGTCATTGTTACATTCAAATTGCAAACCCATAATTGTATTAATTGCTTCTAAACATACAATGAGTGTGTGAAGAGAGATAAAAGCATAATGGATTTTCCTTTTAAATAGTAGATGAGAGCGGGGCTAGTTGTAAACAGAGGCAAATTGATACACTGACATTAGTTTCACAAAATGATGACATATGGCACTCAGCTTTTCATCATGCATGTCAACCATATTATGCAAGGATGGAAACTACATTGGACAATGCTCTCCAAAACTAAATTTTTAAAAAAACTGATTTGGGAAACCTTGAGGTGGTATTCTGGTCTCTACAAAATATTTCATAGACCTTATAAAAACCACCCTTCAATAAAACTCACTTGATAAAAATAGCATGCTTTGTGTGTAGATTTTGTCTTCTAAGAAATAAAATGGTCAGGTTGAAGCTAGTTGTTACACCTAGTAACAACTTGCCCCACATAAAATTTGACTATTACAAGTAACTTTGGAGGCATTGTGACCATTTAAAAAAAGCTAGTCTGAAAAAGACACAATGTGGTTGCAACAGGAAACACCACACGACTATATCAATTGTTCCTGTGAAGATGAAGTTACAAGAGGCCCTAGAAAAAAAGAGCAAAACCTGCCAAAGGACCCTGTTCATTAAACTGTTTCTGAATCTGCTGGAAATGGAAGAAAAAAAAGAAAGGCTAAAAAAGACTGTTGCCATCTTGTATGAGGTAAAAATTGACCAAACTCAGTCCCCGGGGGAGAAAATGGGGTGCAGTGTATCAACTGTCAAGATTGAACCCATAAGGAATGTCGAGATGGGAAAGACTTTTTAAGCCTCCTCAATAAATGAGAGAATTTTTTATTTCTTTTCTTCATGTTTATGTAATAAACTTTTAACAGAAGAAATATTTTCTAAATGATCTTATGAAGCTTCTGAATGGGTGGCAAAAATAATAAAATTCTGAGGAATTTGTTATTTTTCTTCTGTTGGTAACAACTAACCCCATGTTATGTAACAACATGCCTCACTTTTGAAGCCAGTTATATACAGCTTCTTTAATTTGTTACATCTTGAGAATGAAGTAATGTATTATTTTTTCTATTCAGTGTTTAAGAAAATAAACATAATGACCTTCTTCTTAGACACCGTTCGTTATTTTTTAGGTGGGTTGAGGAGCAAAAATAGTCAAACCGTTATAACTTCTCCTGCTCTCCCCTAAAAATGAACAACGGTCAATAACTGTGGAAGCGAAATTGCTTGGGATGATATCATCATAGTTACCTCCCCTAAGTCATTTCCAAATAGAACTTCAACTTCCTTTCCAATTCCAGTCCTAGTTGGAGACTGGAGTTGACTTCGTTTTTACTTTGTGACAACAAAAACAAGAACAAGAACAATCCTCACCTGATTCAGGGGAGTAAACTCTTCTCTGTTTGTCTGTACCATCACATTATCTGTACTATGATTTCAAATCACAACCTTGTGATCAGTTGGCAGCTTTTTTACCAACTGAACCAAAATGACAAATTATTTTCATATCAGTTAATCAAGTAATTTTAAATATATTTTTTTCTACAATTATATTCTTGGTTATGAAATAAATGCTGAAATCTAAAAAAAAAAAGTATTAAAATTTAATTTTCAATGCATTATTTTCGACTGACTTTTCAGTGGGTGCTGATGAAATATGCGTTCTAGAAGGGGATGGTAGTCCAAAAAGTTTAGGAAACACTGATTAAAGAAAACAACAATTTCTATCCTGCTTCTTGAACTGGTTAATTATTCACCCGAGGGTGATTGAAATTATTTTGTGTGTAAAGTAAGGATGAATGACTCAGATATTTATATTTTTCCTATACACAAAGAGGTATTTTTTGTGGTATAAATACACAACAGAAAACATTATACCTAAGAATCTGATTCTAAAACTGTGGTTTACTCACTCTCATCATCATCATCATCATTGTTGGACATAAACCTTCACAAGATTCACCATACCTAGATCATGGGTAGTGCAGAACCAATATCTCCAGACCTTGTTGAAGTCGTCACACCATCTTATTTCTTGACAGCCACAATTTTTCATATGAGCTCTCAGGATCCACATAGTGAGGTGTGATGTCCAGTGGTAGTCCAAAATTCTTGCAACATGGCCTGCCCATTGCCATTTAATTTTTTTAATGAATTTTATATTTTTGACTCCTGTTTTTTCTCTAATATACTGTGCTGTGCCAATATACTGTGATCTCTCCATGTTAAACATGATCCTCTCCTGTGAACATTGCATGGTTCTTAGTTTGAGAGCCAATCTTTTAGTTAGGTTTCATGTTTCAGCACCAAAAGTGACTATCTGGAGGATATATTGATTGTATACCCTTCTTTTTAAAACTTGAGGCATCTTTTTGTTAAAGAATTCAAATAATCTTTCTGATTTTTTAGTTACTCCTAGTTTTCATATTTTTAGAATATTTAAGAATTTGATAAAATGAAGTCCTAAGTGTTAATTCATGTTTTTTTGCTCGTGATGCAAAATCAACCATGCATAAAATAATAGACACAGGGGAATAAAAACAAAAGTGCTGTCTTGAGTTTTGAGAAAGGTCATTAACATTCACAGAGTTTTTAGAGTCTGGAGAGCAAAAGGCAAACACTATCCTCTTGTCCGCATCATAAACAGGGGACACTGTTGGAAACTGAGAAAAATCAAAGAAGCAGCTCACATTAACATGTCAACTGAGTGTATAAGATGGATAAGTGTGAAGTTTAACTGGATTTGGCTTCTGCTATTCAACAGGGATAGGGTAGGGAAATCCAGGCCTAACAAGGTAAGGAATATATCACCCAAATCCAACATTATAGATATTGCTACCATTGGAGAAGGAATTCTGTTTACCACCACATTCAGATAGCACACTTGAAGGAGGCCATAGAACTGATCGCCCAAAACATTGTGTTTAAACATGAATGACAGGAAGGATTAAAATTGTCTGAAAAATTCTTTCAAAGACAAAAGTAATCTGAAATGAGAAAATTTTGTTGAGGGGTAATGAAATTTTGTGATGAAAACTCCAGGGTGAATGACACTGAAATAGGTTAAGAGGCACAGTCTCAGATTTCCCATTAGTAGTTTTTGCCTGTATGCTTTCCATGAAACTCTAGTGCTGTACAATGTGGGCAGAAGAAAAGTCGGATCATCTATTGGAGATTATTAAAAGAAACAAAAGGAGAAAAATGTTTTGTTAAAGGATCAATTTATAGAAGTAAAGATTTCAGATCGAAATTCAGCTAATAAGGGTGTCAGGCAATGGACTTATTGATCCACCCTCGTTCTTAGTTTAAGTCTGCAGCTCATTGAAGAAAAGAAGCCTTTATTTTACACAACAAATATTTATTTTCCAACATAATCTCCTTCCGAGTCAGTGCACTCAATTGAGTGATGAATATTAATCACATAGATCGGACATTATACCATGAAAATTTTTAATAGAAGTTAGCTAATATCTACATGTCAGGCTATGAACTCAGTGGTCCACCTTTGATTTCACATTGATGGAAATGGGGTTTGGAAACTATTTATACGGTAAAGCTGTGTCTAAGATTTATGCTTGGGCGCCACAGAGGAGTCAATCAGGAATGAACAAAAGGAATCCATTCAGTTGTGGATTCTGGGACACTATTATTCTCTGTGCATAATATTTTTTCAAAAATGGCCAATTTGAGGGAAATTGAGAGCATAGAACTTATACTAAAATTGCAAAGTAGGTATACGTTATACCCCACGGCATTTCCACCGCTATATCAGCTGTTCATGTTTACATTAATAAAACTTCAAAACCTCTTAGATATAAATGTCTTCTTTTTTTCTCAACTCAGAAATTAATTACAGTGGAAATACGTAATTCAAGGGAAGTAACTTTTGATCATAGTTACCTCCCTTGCAATTTTGGAACATTTTTTTTTTTATTTCTCTATAATTCAATTCACAGAATTCAATTTGCGGAAGAGCTCAATTTTTTAAAATCCTGTTCATTCAAGAGTTTCATGACGGTTAGAAGTGGTCTACGAACCTAAGAGTTAATCAGCAAAATGGGTTTTTCTGGGTTCAATCGGCCCCCCTGCTGCATCTATCTGTAATTTACTGAGGTTTTCCTCTTCCAATTCGTCTTCTTTCATTTCTTGAGGTATTATAGCCTCTTCTTCGTCAGTCTCCAAAATTTGTTCCTCCTTAGATGTTTCAGCCTGTTCTGTTGCAGGCTCTGAAACTTGGATCTCAGGCGGCTTATCGACGCCAAGATTTTCCGGGCGAGCCAGCACCACTGTCGCCTTCTGTTTTGCTTCCATTAGTTTTGATTTACAAACCTCTAGGTCCTCAAGGCTTCCGTGAGTCACGAACAAATTTTTTGTCTGTTTTATTTCATTGACAAGGTTCAGAAAGTCCTGATCAACAAACACATCCTACAAGTAAAAAGGTTGCTACATTCACATGGGAGACATTTAAGCAGCTGAAATATTTACAATAGGACATTCAATAATCCGTGTTTGATTCAATTCAGATGTGTTTCATGTAGATCTAGCTGTTTTTGGTCACGTCTAGATGGTAGAAATTGCTATTCAGACGATTTTTTTATGAAATAAAGAAATATTTTCATTTTGTTCATTGAAATGGAATAAGCAATATTTTTCATAAAATCAGTAATATTTTAATAAAGTAAATATTAATGACTGATATGAGACGAAATAGATTACCTTTCTATGAAGCATTGGAATGGTCATCTATTTTGTGTGCTCTGTGGTGTTCATCAACTAAAATATATGACCATTCCAATGCACTTACAACACATCAAAGCAAATAAGTTCACAATTTTGCAATATACCTGCATCATGATCAAAGAATATAGCAAAAACAAAAGAAAATGCATTGAATCAGCAGTCATCTCTGAGTGTAACACCGTTGATCAAAGACTGGACTGTTTCAATATATCCCTCAATTAGTGAAACTCTCTATTAAACAATATACATTGCCAATATACAATATCAACTTCAACACTAAACTGCTAAAATATCAATCCCTTATTTTCAGCTTACACACAACCATACACGCTGACGATATCTTTAAACAACTCGCACACAAACACTCATTATCATCTCATACTCATTTTTTCCCCAGGATTTATCTCCATGATCTATTTCTCTCTATCTAAATGGGCACAGAAACATCTGTTGAACCAATTCCTGTCAGAAGTTGAGTTATGATACAAATGAAGAACTCTTTTTCTTTTTACCCTAATCACACCACTCCTTAATCTCACATGAAATTTGATACTTTCCCTTGAGACACACAACTGATCATAATCAACATCAGCCTTTTAGCGTCCGTCATTAGATATAGACCTTCCTCGGGATTCACCAAACTTCTCTATCATGGACGTTGTGGAGCCAATACTTTCTTTATTTGACTAGTTCGTCATGCCATTTTGCCAGTCAGTTTTGCTTATGATCTCTGGGGATTTACGTTGTGAATTGCAGTTGTCTGACATTCTTGCAACATAACCAGCCCATTGCCATTTGAGTTTTCTAATAGAGTCTTTGATATCTCTGACTTCTATTCGTTCTATAATATTCTGTGCTGCTTTGTGATCTCTCCATGTGATAGAAGTTTGTGTTCAATGATGGACGCTCAAGAGCTGCTGGTGATTATGATGAATAATCTCATATACATACGAAAATGAATTCAATATATACATATATTGTCTCAGCCTTTCAAAACACTTAAAGATCTTTTTCCAGATCCAGACCCAATAGTTGATACTTTCCTGCTGACCAGAAACACATACAAGCCTTGTCCTGTTTTCTTTGTCCTCATGAAAACCACTTTGTTTAATTATTCATCGTTAAACCCGTCCACCACAAGACACAGACCCTATATAACAGACAATTTGCTGTATCATCAGGGGTGTGTGTCTGACAAATTAAGTTTTTGCGACTGTAGACAATGTATTATCACAGAGGATAACTATGATTTCAAGTGCTGATTTTCAAGGTTGGTCACTTGTCTCTAGAAGATCGATGCTGTTTTTCTTACCCTGCCAATGTATCATTGTGCCAGGATTGTCTGAACTTACATAATATCTATGTACATAATAAATTGCATTATATATTTTGAAATTCTATTTAAAATGATCCCCTGTTATTGCAAGGTGAATGTGTCATTTGGCCAAGACAACGTAAATAGAATAAACAATCAAAGAAATTGGGACTGCAACCAACAGGAATCAAACCTGCGACCGATAGGATAGCCACTTGCTCTTACCATTGAACTTAACAACCACCGGTAATGCAAATACTCAAATAGCTGTTTCAACTCCAATTTATCATTTTGTTAATTCATTGTCTATATTAGCATTATTTGTTTCTTTCAACGCGGACAATTGTGTTATTAAGAAAAGGATATGTAATCATCAGAGTTAATTATAGATCGCATTATATATTTTGAAACTCCACTTGAAATGATCTCCCGTTATTACAAAGTGAATGTGTCATTTGGCCCAGAGAACGTAAATAGAATAATGAACAAAATGAGAATTAGGAGTGAAAAAAGTTATCTGGTTCTTTGCATTATCCGATGATTGTTTAGCTCAATGAGAATAGCAGCGCTTCGTAGATGCGGCTATTATATCGGTTGCAGGTTCGATTTCTGCTGCAGCCCAATTTTCTTTCAATATCTATATGTATAATACACACATGTCATAACAAACTAATTAAATTAATTCGTTAAAACCGAAAGTTCGTTGTACCCGATCGTTGTTCTTCGTTTCGTAAATAAATAAGTTCAGCAGTTTGTAAATTTAGCAAGTCGTTCAGTAATTCCAAAGGCAGTTCAGTTGCACCTCGTTCTATTTTCCTTACATTGTTCGGTAAATAATAAGAAAGTTCGTGATGGTCTGTTCAAGATCAAAGTGTAGTATCTGCTTGCAGGGCATACTCTAGTATCGCAATATAGCCGATGATGGCCTGCTGAAGCTTGGTATGGCACAAGAGGCCTAGGATTCGTCCTATGGCCCCCAAATATCTCTACCCTGCTTCAGAGGATCAGCAGGCCCTGGGGCAGCAGCTTCCCCCTGCACTAAAAGGCAAGGATCAGGCATGCCCTGACGCCTTTGCAGCACCAGTTGCGAGCAATATTTTGAGCTTTCCGTAATGGAATCCCCACATTAAACCAACCTTGTGTCATATCATACTCTTATGGGAAGCAAGTAAATACGGATCAAAGTGTTGTATTCTGATCCAAAATTTAAGAATAATTAATGATTAAAAAAGAATTATGATAAGTTGAAATCATTTAGTGAAATCAAATTACATGACTTTGTAATATGGAAATGGGGGATGGGGTAAACTTCAAAATTTAAGACGGGAATGTTAAGTCAGATGGTTTTCAATGACGACAATAAATAAGATTCATAACAATTTTTTTTCTTGTCAATTGGAAAAGATTAAAATCATATTAAAATTCAAGTCTTGACGTCATGTTTATATAGTTATTGGTCAGCAGATCCATACAGCCACCCACTAGAGTTAAAATGGCGTCAATATCTATATATCAATTAATAATTAATTACATTCTTTTCAGATAAGCCCAGAAGTATCTTTCGTGGTGGAAATCACTCTAAATTCAGTCACGGAGAATCATTTTATTTTTGTAATGGGATTATTAAAGGATATGTTCATCTTAGAATGAAAAATAAGTCGTATAAAATCGAAATCAAAATAAACACGAGAAAAATGTGTCTGTCACTTTCTGTATTTTTCCTTAGAAAGAATATTACACAAACAATTATTTTCTTTATCTTAGTTATATCTTGATGGAAATGAAATCCGAGACTGATCGCTACTGACACTGGGCACGAAATGTAGTAAAATTGACAGAGTGCCATCAAACGACTGTGTTATTTTGGGATGTTTATGAGGTTGTCAACAATTGTAAATAAAATGCATTTGCATAAAAAAATAATGTACGACTATAATAATATGAACTTGTAAAGACGAGAAAGCATTTAATCCAAAGCTGATTGTTGTTCCTTATTCACAGTGTATATCATAGAGAACAGATTAGAATAAATTTTTATTTCACCAAACATTCAATAACACATTACTTAATTCAGTTGTTGAGGAAGGTACAAATTAGGCCCCATAAGCAGTATCCATCTTTATGTTTTCAAACATATAGTATTTTTTTAATTTTTCAATTTGAAAAAAAATTAATCTGAAAAATATCAACGATCCACCAAATTTGTGAATCTTCTGTATTACGATTAAATTACAATATTTTTTAGAACTGACTTATGAGATTATGTTTTGTTTTGTTTTTTTCCGTACAATTTGATGATTCACTTATTAATGTATGTATTTAAAAAAGAATCTCTTGAAACTATTTCTACTCTATCTTTTATAATTCATTTTTTGGAATTTTTCTGTTTTATAACAAAAGCAAAGAGATTCTTGATAACTTCAAGTCTTGTATTAGGGTTTTTCTTCAGTTTGAGGAGTAAAATATTTATCAAAACTGTTAGGGAGTTTTTGATTGATAAAACTTGATCATGTTAAATTATGCCTGTAACTCAATAGAAACCGTCACGTAACCAACGTCTTTTCGCAGCATGTCGATTTGGGGGGTGATCAATTAAAGAATCCGAAAAGGGGTGATCAATTAATAGGTTATTTCTCTCATTTGGTTGGGTAATTATCACTGAAAAAAATCTGAATTAAAAGCACGAAAAAACAAGCATGAATGCTGTTGGATTCAAAGTATGATACCAATTTAACATAAGCTTACATTACAAATTGCCCCCCCCCACACAAAACATAGCTTTTCAACGTTTTTTCTGGACATAGTAGATAGATGGTTAACTTTTCAGCCCTCTAACTCCAGTGGTGTGGCCTGCATGCGTAATGCATACATACATAGCAAGCCATACCAACTTAAAAACTCAAGAAACCAATGTTAGCAGTTTTGGTTAACGATTTTTGATAAGTCTGTCACACGGTCAATAATTTTATTTTCTCAGTGACATACAATCACATAATTCGCGAAGGGTGAGGGCAATGATGCCCGAATCTCTTATTTCATAATTCACGCGTACAGGGTTTAGGATCAACGATGAAGTACATGTGTCATACGCAACGGAGTCCGCATTTCCAAGGGCCCCTCGGCTAAGTGCTAAGCTATCGATCCTGATTCTACACTTGCTATATCACTGTTGTACTATACTGCCTCCAACTTTTAAAAACAACTGAGTGTTTAAGGATAGCTATTTTAGCCAACTATCACATTTAATTAGGGTCATTATTTTAACCCTAGTTTACCAGTGCCGTCAACAATTACAACGTACATAAAATATATGAATACACGCGTTGTCATCTATATACGTAGATATTAGAAATTTGCATTGCAGTGGGTTTGGAAAATAGCGTTCTGTTAACCACAAATGGATTTTGTGTTTGTTTCTCTTTACTAGAATATACCCGTCAAAAATGGCGTGATTATTTATGAATGCATCGGTACTGAAGAGCCAAAGGCTACTTTATAAAGTAATTTGTTCTTTAATAATTCAAGTTTCTTAATTTCCAGGGGTTTTTTTTTTCAAGTCTCGGCTCGACTCAAGCTGTTTTAAAAGGTGCTCGAGCATAAAGTCTTTAGAGTTTCTATGGCGTAATATTCATTTCTTTTTTTGTCAAAATAGAAAGGTAAATTAATCAAGGAGATCAATGAGTAAACAAACAGGTGAGATCTATGCTTCCAAATATTTTCATATTTTTATCATTATTAAAACTCAGATTTTTTATTACGTCATCGTTAGAACATGGATGAAATTATATTTTTCTATGTAAGTTGCGTTCCTTGGCGTGACAGAAGATACCTGCACATCGCTAATTATTACATGTATATAGATTATTTAATGGGAGTGTGATATCTATGATTCATATACGACACATGAAAACAAAGGTATTTGAAACTAAATTCACAGCTGCTACGCTAAGATCGAAATGAAAACGAAGTAAATACTTTTACTGAAATGTCAACAATATTCATTGCATTATCTGGCTATATAGCAAATGAAAAAATTAATTACATAACAATGCAAGTAAGAAATGTTTGTGTTTAAATATTTATATGCATTTCCTTAATTCAGGGCCGCTTTATAACATATGCTACAGGCCCTATACTTGTTCTAACTGACCCTTCACTTACTTTAGTAAGACAGTGACAAAGAAACTGGTTGATACTGCGTTGCCTACGACTTGCCGTTACAGTGTCCAGGTTGCCTGCCAAAAAACACCGCAATATTCAAGAGGTAAATATCTCCACAGAAGAAACTTTGCAATTGCCTCCCTTTACTGTCAGCTGATTGACTGATACACTTCGCTGAGAATACAGCTAAGCGTATCAGCCAACCAGCTGAATGTTAATTTGAATATGGCTTTTTTTTTCGGACACCCAGTATATTAACCAAAGTATAAATGGATGCCAAAATTTAAATCTTATCTACCTATTAACGGTGCGACTTTTCTGGGATTTTTTCTTTGTTCCTAACAAGGGACTTTCCTACTGAAAGGTAACAGTCTTGCCGATGAAAATATCTCCTACCCACCATTTGAAACACTGGATTCTTCCAATTGAAAGATTTCGGTCACTTTTTTACAAAAACTCGGATGAACTTGACAGGACGTAAACATTTATTTATACTATTAACAGCTTTGGAGTTGTGAGCGATTGAGTTAAAATAACTCAACAGGAACATAAGGATACATATTTTTAAAATTCTTTGGATAACTCAACAGGAATACGGGTAGATACATTTTTCAATAACTCAACAGGAACACGGATAGGTATTTTTTTTAATAACTCAAGGGGAACACGGGTTGGTATTTTTTTTCTTTATTATGGTCTCAAATATAGTTTGTTTCCTAAAATAATTATCTTGTGGTAATTTAGATATATCAGTGATTTTTTCATGACTGATAAGTAGTATTGTTAGAAACCGTCTATATTGGTTTCTTCAGTTTTCAAGTTGGTTTGGCTGGCTATGTATCACGGTCACAGACTGCATTAATTGAGCTCAGGGCTGAGAATGAGAAGAGTTACTCATTGAAACAAACGGTCTTCTTGGGTTTTTTTTTTCGAATTGCCCCCCCAAAATAGGTTCTCAGTGAGAAAGGGAAGGGTCTATATGAAATGTAAGTTGATACTAAATTGATCCCTTAATTTGTATCCAGCAGCATTCGCACTTGCTTTGTTTTGTTTTTTTGTTTTGTTTTTGGGTTTGTTTGGGTTTTTTTTAATCCAGGCTTTATTAGTGATCACTGCTCAACAAAATGTGAGAGAAGTAACTTATTCATTGATCACCTCTTTTTCCAATTTTTTTAATTGATCACCCAAAACGCGACATGCTGCTTAAAGACGTTGGTCACCTGACGGTTTCTATTGAGTAACTAACCAGACCAATCGATATTTCAAACTTTTTCCGACTTACCTGAATATCCAATTTGACTAACGCACTACTACTTTTTTGAATCATGGCAACAAGGGCAATGGCGGCAAATTTGGTGAGAGCGTTCCCGCCAATCTACAAATAAAAATGGGAAGACATGTTTAATTTTGAAAAAAGAATTGCTATGGAGAGTCAATTTTTTTTTTACTTTGTGCAACAAATATGTTGAAGACAAAAAGATCAAAATCGAAATATAAAGCTGAAGAAAGTAGACCACTACATCTACATAGGACAATGAATCTCCATGAAATCCTCAAAAGAAGAAATCAGGCGAAGAATCACTCTAGGTTGATAAGCATTCAATAGAGCAAGACCTGCAAGAACAAGGAAATCCCAAAAAGAAGGGTATACAACCAATGCTCCCTAACGATAGTCACCTATCGAGCAGAAACATGGAACCTAACCAAACGATTGACCCTCAAACTAAGAACTGTGCAACGTGCTCAACATCATATGGATAGATCAAAAGACAGCACAGAATATTAGAGAAAAAACAGGAGTCCGAGATATTACAGAATCCATTAGAAAACTCAAATGACAATGGGCTGGTCATGTTGCGTGTCAGACAACCGTTGGACATTACGACTCTGAACGTAGATCCCGAGAGATCATATGCAAAGCCATGACCGACAGAATATAAGAGGGCATGATGAACTAGATAAGTTTGGGCTCCGTGACGCCCATGGTAGAGAGATCTGGTGAATCTAGGGACGACGGACGCTAAAGGGCTGCTGATGATGATGATGATGATGATGATGGACACTATTCAGTTTCAACTCACATTCTTTTTGATTTGGTTGCCGTATTTTTTTAATTTGCTTACTTTATTTTCTCCCCGTCTAATACTTATTATCTATGGTTATTGTCTGATAGTTAATTGAACATTTTCTGTAATAAAGAATAAAGCTTAGAGAGGAAAGTATTAAATATTTAGAGCTATTCACTAACCTTGATTTAGTCTGACGCAAGGCTATATTAATGGGGCACACAGAATCAAATTCACTACATTAGAGGATTGGACTACCCCATGAACCTACTAAGCATCACTTTCAAGATAAAGAATAGATATTGGAATGAATAAGAAATGAAATAAACAGGAAACAGGGAAAACAACAAAGAAAATGTGCCCCAGTAATTCTAGATACACAAAAATATTGTTACGATGTCTGCATAGTGTGGGTATGGAATAGCCTACCTAGTGAATTACTGTTTTCCAAAAATGTGAATACTTTCAAGAACAGACTTGATAAATATTTTGGATAAATAGGATATTCGATACAACTACAAATCCACAATAAACATTTAGAAGTCACGTGAAAATCTAAAATGATTACAGGATTTAGCGTAAAACCTGTCCCAGAAAATATTACCAAGCTAAAGTCTATGTTTAAAGGACGCTCTATTTGAAGCGTTCAAAACATTCGGAAAAAATGTTATTGATTTATAAGCTGATTAGATGTGTCTACATTTTTATGGCATCCATTTTTTTCAGTCAGAGAAAATTATCGGTGAATTATAAGAGGCACCTTAGTTGCTGCTTACACTATCTTTTCTTTTCTAGCATATACCCGTCAAAAATGACGGGGCTATTTGTGTACAGATTAGTGCTAAAAAACCGAAATCTGTTTTATGAGTTAACTTATTTTTGATACTTCAATTATCTTAATTTCAAGTCCTAACTCGACTCAAACAGTTTTAATGTGCGATTAGACAATGTCTTAAGTGTTTCTATTACGTAGTCGTCATCGTTAGGTCATAACAGGTCATTTTAAAATTCTATAACAGTGTTTATTAGCTGTGTTATTGTATTAGATAGAACAATCCATTGTATCTTTGTGGTTATAACAGGAATCGTACAGAACAATCGGACAACCCATCATAAAATCAACTATACAATAGAAAAATACTAATTTGAATATATGACGTTTATATGGACAGATTATACAAATGTTTGGTCTTCCTCAGATAATAATATATGTATGTGTTTGTAGCGTGTATGTGTGTAAGAGCATGCGTGCACGTGTGTGTGTGTATTTTTCGTGTGTGCATATATGTATGTGGTATTGTGTATTTGTATAATTAGGTTGTCTGTATGTATGTATGTATGTATGCGTATATAGCATGTGCGTGTATGTTTGTGGCTTGTATGTGTATGTGTGTGCGTGTCTGGCATATGTGTATGTGTGTGTGCGGATGTAGCAAGTGAATATGTAGTTTGTATGTGCATATGTGCGCGTATGTAGTGTGTGTGTGGTATATGTCAGCACGTAGTGCGTGAGTATGTGTAAATAGCATGTATGTGATGTGTGTGCATGTGTGTATTTATGAATGTATGTGTTTTTGGCGTGCATGTGTACATTTAGTGCACTGATTTTCCCAACTTCTGAAAAATGTTCTTTGCGCCAAAAAGTTTGGCGCCCAAATAGATTTGAAATCCATACGGTCGCGCCAAATCGGCTGCATCCAAAAGTACCAACCCCTCAACAAGATATTATTATTTAAAAATCGCTTTATCATTCAGGTTAGACCGAGGTAAATTGTCTCATGTTACTTGTTATTCATCACTGTAAAGGTTGACATATACGAAATGCCGGAACGCTTACTTTTAGGTGCCATAGACTGCTATTATCTTTCAGACCTTTACATAACTCATCAATGCCTTGATCGGTGATGCGGTTGTGCGTAAAATCCAGTTCTTGCAGAGTTGTATTGATGGACAACGCTTTCGACATGGCAGCGACACCCTCGGGACCAAATCCATTGTAACTGATATCCAGCCTTTTCAGTCCAGTATTTTCCTACAAAACCAACGATTATTTAGTATGCCATAAAACTGAATGACCTAAACATATGATACATCTATAATACATGCTAATTTCTTTCGCTTTGATCGTGCTTCTGCACCTGATATGATTTAATGTAAATGCCTGATATATTCATATCTAACAAATAACACAGACTATGGGAAAATGTAGTCTTCCTAGAAGGATGATTTGATTGGTTAATTTACCTTCTTATTATGACATAACAGTGAAAAGCAGTTTTTGTTGAAATGAGATTTTAAAAACTTACAATTAGGATAATTGATTTATTAAAAAATAAATTACCAAATAGAATAGATTTAGACTTTTTAATGCCGATTCATACATAAATGAACCCTAATGTAATTATTATAAACAATAATTTTTATCATTATCCCTTTACTACGAAGGCAACAAATGTCTGTGTGATGATTGTTTGTTTGCTACTATGGTTTTATAGCCGGAAAAGAAAAGAAAAACAAAAATTTCTCTAATTATTTTGACATTCTCTTTATAATTGTTAGCATATCATGACGAACAAATACATAGCATGTCAAATCATCTTTTTCAATGATTTGTAGTGTCCATTTCAAACTAATCATTTGGTTTGAGATATGATAGTGGTTAAAAGATTGAGAACAACGACGATCCTTGAAGAACCAGTCAGATTGGATGTGATGAAACAAGGATCCCTGATGAATGGAAATGCGAAGAATAAGATCATAGCTGGGAAGCAGCGGTGTGTCAAAGAAGCTTGGATCAAGCAGTGTGCTCGTATAGACAAAAAGGTGTCTCGTACTAAAAACCCTTTTGAAAGGACCAAAACAATTCTCCGTTGTACGAAGAAATTGACTTGTCTGATAATGTTCTTCCCTAACCGCGGATCCTAACTGCAGGTCAACCCAGACTAACGTTCTCCAATAAGTTTTGTCTTTTTTAGTCTCGTGTTGTTCCTTATTGCTCTTTTATGAGAAGAATACAAGGGAAAACAGAATTGAACTTTCATGATTTCCTCTAAATGTGGACTTATCAACAGTTGGCTAGTTTCCTTCCACTGCCAGTATATCCCTCCCCCATGAGTGTAACACTCACTTTGTGTGTCTGTTTTCTGCAAATTCATCAAAAGGAGTTGGTCTCCATATCCACCCGTTGAACACGACTTTTCATGTCTTGCATATCTATATGTTAACGTTTTGATTGGAGAAGTATTGTTCCTTTTCACTTCTGGCCTAAACCTGAGGGAAAATACGTTTACTTCTAGATTTGTCGGGAGTTTGGTGACAATATGAAAAATCATATAAAATCTGTTCATTAATTTTTGTAGTTTTTCTTTCAAATTTTTGTTGATTTTTATTTCAACCAGGACAGTGCCCGTTCAAAGGATGTGTTTTGAAAGGATCGGACTCCATGTCGTGTGAAGCAGCCTTCAAAAATCGTTTTGTAAAATACGTTTCCATCCATCGTATAAAACTACGACTTCCAAGTATTTCAGTTGCTTCGAGTTTGCGAATTCAGATAAGTTATATCTAAGTATGGGTGTTTCTAAGAGATTTCCAAGTTTCTACTTTATAGAAACTACGAAACAAGATGTTATCAGTATTTTTTTTTCATTAGATTTCTCGAGAACCGCTGATCGAAAAAAAAAATTCAAACTTGACGCTGCACTGCCTTTTGTGCTGTCTAATATAGAATATCAACTTCGTACAATGGCCAGTTGTGGAGTAATCGTGGTACCTAGAGACACAGAGGTTCCTTCATTAGTAATAAGATTATTTTACTTACTTTTATTCCTTTTGCAATTGCTTCGGCGCTGCGAAAACGGAAATGGTTCCAGCTAAGGTCCAAATATTCCAGCGACTCATTGTTTACTGCAAGTTTAAAGTGATAAGACGATAAAAAAAAATAGCCATTTTTTTAAAACTGTGGAGAAGTCAGGAATATTAACCAATCGATCGAAATCTTCAAAGTTAATACATTTTCTGATGTAAAAAAGAAACAGCCCTTTTAGATTTACGATTATCTCCAGTAGTTATAGCCGTCACTGACTGACAAGCCGACGTATCGAAATACTTCCACCACTTTTCGTTCCCATTCATTCTATGCATGCCTGAAAGTGCAATGGAGAAGTATAGCGCAGGTTTTGTTTTTGTTTTTTGGTCTTTGGTCATGAATTGAACCCGCAAACTTCTGAATCGGGAGTGATGGTAGTGATCGGACACAAAGGATAGCAAATATGCTCATTGCAAAGATATTTATATTTGTTTTTACTTACCCAATAGTTCTCCAAATGTTTTTGCAGTTTGAATATCAAATTCATTCTGCGATAACCGAAGTTCTTTGAGAAATGGGTGAACCTATCAAGAAAAAGCAGGAACAATAATTCGAAGTAAGAAATATTGAAGTGTGAATTGTTGGCGTTAACAGAATGTGGATACCTTTCCCCGGGAAAGTGTCGGTGTCCTCGCAGTGCAGCTGGTTGGGGGGGGGGTTCTTTTTTTACACACACACACACACACACACACACACACACACACACACACACACGCACACACACACGCACGCACGCACACACACACGCACACACACACACACAGCAACCCGGGCTTCCAATGGAGAGGATCCCACCAAAGCCTTGTAAGTCGTTCTCTTACTGTATTTCTACTGACATTATATAATAACAAGGATATATGTGTACTTATATGAATTGATTAGATAATAATAACCCAGCATTTGGTGTTGTTAACAGCGTCATAAGTCGGTTGCTGTTTCTAAGAAAGACAGAATTTTCTGTCAAGATCAGATTAAAAGAGATTAATGGCGTTTGTAAGGAATTGGGCAACCCGAAGAGTGAGTGGTTAAAGAGAGAGAGACAGCCCTCCTAACAGAGAAAGAAAGCTGTTATCTTAATAAGAGGAGGGGTGATAAGAGAGAGAAAGTGTTGGTGAATATTGAAAGATACAATAGTGGAGAGAGAAAGAGGGATCTTTTTTCGACGTCATATTATTCCTTTTATGGGTAAATAGAGTATGGTGAGGTGAGTGACGCCACTTTGGGTGCTTGCTGTAAGTATATTTTCACATATAGCAAAAAGCTTGAAGAACTACGAAACGAGGAGAAACTTGTGATATGTAAAGCTTGGACAAGGTCAGTGGTTGCTGTGGCCTGCGTAAGGGCACTTACTAATACATGTAAAGAAATGTATGAAAATTGAGAAAAATAAGGGAAAGAATATATCCAGGTACTTACCAAAAGATACGGCAAGAATTTTGAGCTTGCATCACAAAATCTATTCCCTGAGAAAAAGAAGAAGAAAAGCTTATAGTAATTCAGGTTTCTTAAATTTAAGGCAGTGATGAAATGGGGCAGGTCTGAGTGGTTGGAGAAACGACAGGAGACCAAGATATCATAGAAAGAGAAAACTTTAATGACACTGGGCTGGAAATGTTGCAAGAATGTCAGACAACCGCTGGACTCACGGTGTGGATCCCCAGAGATCATTTGCGAAATTGTGGCTGATAGAAAATAAGATGGCTTGACGTTGATCAAAGTTTATCATCTTGCTTATTGAAGGATCACTAAAGAGTGCAAATTTTTTAAAAAAAGCGTGAATGCAGCCGTACTCAAACTAAGGGGCCAATTCAGCATAAGCTTAGATTGCAAAAAAAAATTCAGAAAGCAAAAAAGATGAACATAATAAGGAGTAAATGTTGAAATTATCAGCCTTCTATCTCGATTGATGCAGCCTGTACGTGTGAAACATTTATACATAGCCAGCCAGCAAACCTTGGAAACTGAAGAAATCTATGTTGATAGTTTTGATGACAGTTTTAATCGACTGATAATAAAATGAAGGTAAGACATATGTATATATATATATATATATATATATATATATATTTATATATATGTATATGTATATATATATATACATATGTATACATATATACATATGCATATATACATATATATATATACATATATATACATATATATACATATATACATATATATACATATACATATATATATATACATATACATATATGCATATCCATTTATACATATACATATATACATCTATATATATATACATATATATACATATATACATATACATATACACACATACATATATACATATATATATAAACATATACATATAAACATATACATATACATATATACATATATATATACATACATTTACATATGTGTACATATACATATATATATACATATATATATATATGCATATATATATACACATATATATATACATATACATATATACATATACATCTATACATATACATATACATATAAACATATACATATACATATAAACATATATATATATATATATATATATATATATATATATATATATATAAGGGAAGACAGTTTTAGGGATTTAATTTTGCTCGAAACGAATTATTTACCGTAGTGAGCAAAATGACGACAATGATCGGAAAATACCGGGGCTCATTTCTCTATTTTCTGCTCATCGGCGTTTGAGTTAAGGGTGTTATTTCGACCTCTGTCAACCATTACTGTTATATACTGAAAAGACTTCTATTTTCATGGTAAACCACATACTTTACCTGATAGATTCAGTTTTACGATAGAGATGTTGCTCTTAAAAATTCGACAGATACAAGCCAGACCGTGGATGCCAATATTGTTGTGAGCCAGGTTCTACAAATCAAATTGAATCCATTAGTCATGGCACAAGCAGCATGAACTCAACGGTTCTAGGACAACTGCCCCCTCGATAATTGCTCCCAGATAATTGCCACCTGACAATGATATACCAACTGTAAAGCCAAATTTAAGGTTTACTGAAATGAAGAAGTTTCTCACCAAAACAAACATACGTAGGAGAAACCGCGCCAGTGACAATTGTCAAGAGTCGTTCATCTGGGGATAGTTATCTAGGGGGCAATTGTCCTTAGAGAGAGGGGCTTTTTCCCGGGGTAATTTTTGTCCTGGCTCTGAACTCAACACATACTTCGACTGCAAATTTCCAAATACTTACGTTACTTAACCGCTCGGAGCGGCTGACGAGGTATCTCGCTATTTTTTTATTTATTTATTTTTTTTTTTTGTTTGTTCTGGCAGTGAAATGTATAGGGATTCAAGTCATGACGATAAATACAGTGGAAACAATAATTTTCGAGAATGGGCAGAGGAGATATTTCACAAAAAAGATTTTCATTCAGGACCTTCTTATATCTAAATTGGAGAGTGATTTTAAAAGCGACTAGGTTAAAAAGAATGACCTTTTTTTATAGTTGTATCCAGCAGCTTGAATCCTGAAACGATGTCCCTTAACTCACGGGATACATAATCAAATTTTGTAGTCACCATTAACTAAATACTCGTATTGATCACATACAATATACCTTAAAAAATGAATTACCAATCTGGTCATTGTTGCTAAGAATTAAGTGCAGCACCTTCCTCAGTATCAAATTATGATTTTTCATTTCAATGTTTACACCAGAATTATCTGGTGGTTATCACTGGAGATCAAATGACAATGATTCCTCAATACTCCAACAATCCCTTCAGTATTCTTGCGATTGAGTAGTAGTATCTGCTGACCTGCACTGGATCAAGTGACAGTAATTGTCATCACCACTCTAACAATCCCTTCAGTATTCTTACAATTGAGTTATTATTCAAGCAGTATTTACTGGTTCTCGCCGAGGATCAAGTGACAGCAAATATCCTCAACATTAGTGCCGATTTCATTGATACCATTTTCCGGATAATTCAACTTTTTCAGGTTTTCAGTGTCTGTCTCTCAAGCTGATTACGGCATCTGGTATTCACTGACAGCCTGGTATAGACCAAGTTTGTCGTTGTGTTACTTAGGTGTTCGGTCTGTACAATGCGATATGACCGTAACTGATTATCATTCCACTACTGTTAGTGAGCAGTGCACATCGAAAATTAAGAATAAGCTTCCAGCAAGATTCGAACTCACATCTGTTATCCTTAGGAGCCTCCCTTCCAGGGTAGCAGTCGTATTAGACTCAAATCCCGTCATATAGTCTTCATTCTTTATTCTTTATTCCCCCCGCGCACCTAATACGGCGTTATCTTCCTCGTTTATATGCACTTATAGTATTCGGACGTTCTCCTGTTTATGTTAATACCGATATCATTATCAATTTTTTTAAAAGTTGAACAGAAAAGTCATTATTACTCACAACATCCGTTACTGAATGGTTTTCCATAAGCACCTCTGCAATTGCCTGGCAGCCGTATGGTCCTATGTCGTTATATTCCATATTAAGTGTGATAATGCTTTCGTTAAGCTGAAAAAAATCACGAAAAATCGACTTGTAGCAATTATAGGCAACCATAGGCCCTTGGACCAAATCTGGCCCGTATCAACAATCTAGACATTTATTTACAATATCATATAATTTTCTCCAGAAAATCAATTTCATTATCTATATTGTAAAATTACTACAGTTTTGACTTCATAGATACATCATATAATAATTGTAATTCATTTTTGTTTAAAATAGAAATTAAGTTCGCTTTCAATTTTCGAGATTTTTGTACTGAATGTGAGGCCCAAATAGAAAATGTCTTTAGTAGCACGCCAAATCAAAAAGGTTGCCCATGCCTGGCTTAGAGATTGCGTAGTGGGGAGGCCGTATGTTGGATCACAAGTGAATTAATTATATTGGAAACTACCAACTAATACCGTCTCCAAAACTGTCAATATAGGTTTCTTCAGTTTTTTAGCTGATCTGGCTGGCTATGTATGAATGTATCAAGCGTGGAGCTAGAGGGCCCAAAATTCAAACATTTACTCCTCATTATGTCCAGAGAAAACGAATTCTTGTTTTTCGAAAATCAACCCGCATAGATAGGCTTCTAGTTGAGGAGTTCAGTTGACAATGTACATTTATGCTAAATTGGTTCCTTGAGTCGCGTCCAGCAGCATTAACGCTTGTATTTTTGAAAATTCGGACTTCTTTGTGATCAATGCCCAACAGAAGGTGAGAGAAGCAACTAATCAATTGATCACCCTCATTTTCAATTTTCGATTGATCACCCCGAACACGATGCTTTAATTATTCATTTTATTTCATCTCTATCGAATCTCAACACCCTTCTTCTTCTTCTTCACTTTTTTCTTGCTATTCTTTGCTTCTTTAATTTTCGTAACTTTATCTTCCCCACTGCCTAGACCATCTCTCTTCCTTTTTTTTTTCATTTCTTTTTTCTAACCCCCCCCCACACACACACACACTCTTTGACTTGCAGTAGATACGAAAACCCAGAGAGATAGACAGCCAGAGAGAGAATAGATATAGCCAACACTGACACATACCTACTTGTCAATTTTTTTTTTAGATAAAAATTGAGACAAAGACTAAATAAATAGAACTTTGGATAAGCAGGAAATAACACAAGCAAATAAATAGAAGAGATAATCGAATACTCAAACGTCAAGAATCTTGAGTGTTTTAAATAGTGAAAGTCTGTCTACTTGATAATACACTACCGCCTTGAAACAATAGGCCAGCTGCAGTGTGTAAATATATATATATATATATATATATATATATATATATATATATATTTATATATATATATATATATGTGTGTGTGTGTGTGTGTGTGTGTGTGTGTGTATAGTGAGGTAACTCATCCGTTGTAAGCTTATGCAATGCTCTTCCATGGGAATAGAGCACTCTGGTGGATGAGGAGTTTCTGCGTAAATGAATATATCGCTTAAATTCAGCCTAACTGACCATCCAGTGCCGTAGTCCAGAGGTAGGATATCGGTCTCGCAGTACTGGATGGGATAAAGTCTATAGCCACACTGAAGAGATGTAATAAATGGAAAGTCTGTGGAAGTCACACCCACAAACACACACACACATATATATATAGATATATATTAAAGAAAGCTGTGCAGCTATAAAAATACAAAAGAACTTTATTCCAAAGATTTATGTCATTTCAGTCAAATATTTCCTTTTAGCGGATGCTAATGTAGTTCATGTAATTTTTTGTGAGTTTTTTTTTTTTGTTTTTTGCATGATTATTGTGGTACTATGCATGAATTTTTCATATTTTCTTGTTTGTCATGTAACTGTTTCGGGGGGTTGAGAACAAAATAGATATATTATCAAGGCTCCCCAGTAGTGTCGATCACCACCTCCCCTTCAGCTATGATTTTCATGTATAGCTTTTTTATCACACACACACACACACACATACACACACACACACACACACACACACACACACACACACACACACACACACACACACACACACACAGTTATTTGATTATTTTGGTATTGAATCAACTTAATTTTGGTTCCCAGACCATACAAATTTGGCCTTGTGTGACAAAAGACATCTGGCAACCCTAGTTTGTAAGCGCTAAAGTACCAAATTGGATTTAGTCTTTCCTGTGATGGTTGAGAATGTAGAAATAAAAGGAGAGGCTCGATACTTACATGGAGAGGAACTGCCAGAGCCGTGGCTCCTTTGGGACCAAGATGAAAACGGCTAACATCCAAGTCTTTCAAATCTTCAGTTAACTCAGCAACGGCACGGACTGGAATCACACCAATTCTTTCACATTCCCGTAGATACAGTCTTCTTTGGACCTCGATCATGCAAATTGTGGTTTTTATAGTATCTTCTGCAATTCCATCAAAATAAACAGTAATGCACTAAGATTAGCTTAGTTTAGTACAAGGTCGCAGTACTGGGGAAACAGGCAAGGCTCCAACTTACTATGTTAGCTAATTGAGAGAACTTAATCACAACTACGTTGCTGAAGATGCCCTGAAAAAATATCATTGCAACAGGAACTCTCGCGTTAGTATTAAGAGATGATTATGCATTTTCACAACATGATTTAGTGACAAATATCGCCAGCCTATATTCGTCTATATATACGTATAACTATATATATAGATAGAGAGAGAAATAGATAGATGTGTGTGTGTGTGTGTGTGTGTGTGTGTGTGTGTGTGTGTGTGTGTTGTGCAAAAATCCCATGTCCTAATAAGAAGAGTACACAACCAATGTATCCTCCCCATGAACACCAATGCAGCTGAAACATAGAACCTAACCAAGAAACTGACCCTCCAACATGGATCCCCAGAGATCGCATGCGAAAGCGAGTCAGGCAGAATAGAACATGGGAAGACGAACTACCTCAGGAAGGGTTAGTTTCATGACACCCATGATAGAAAGTTCTGGCGAATCTTGGGGAAAGCCTATGTCCAACTACGAACGATTAAAGACCGATGATATATATGTGTATTCTTCTATAGGAATTGAGCACTCTGTTGGATGAGGGATTTCTGTGTAATTTAAATATAACGCTTAAATTCAGCCTTATTGCCTGTCCAGTTCCGTAGTCCAGAGGTTGGATATCGGCCCACGGGTCTGAAGTGAGGGGTTTCAATTCTGCCTCGCGGTACTGGATGGGATAATGGAATCTCTATAGCCATACTGAAGAGATGTAATACATCGAAATAGCTGCATGTGGATGACACTATATATATATATATATATACATATACATGTGTGTGTGTGTGTGTGTATTTATTTATAAGCCTGGCTGTCTTTCTGTCCGTTTGTTCCATTTTGTAGGCCACGATTTTACACGTAGGAAGCTGAAATTTTGCATAGCTTTATATCTTTTCATGGTGGAGTTTTTAAAGCTTCTACTGGATAATTTGATCTAAACTAGACCATGACTTATCCATTCTGGAAGTGCATCGGCTGATTCACAACCGGTCTAGATATAGATGGACCCGACACGCTGCCAGTCAGACGCGTTGAAGATTCCTATCCACCTGAGTTAATAATATTTTTCATGAAGTTATTTTGACCGAATTATCCCCTTTTCAATGATAATTCATTTGTTCATTCGCGTAAATTTATCTTTCTTTTTTTCAGAAAAAAAACCAGTTTTTTCGATGCACTTTAGGGATATGATTTGTATAAATACTTTTTTATTTTTTAAATCATACATAAACGTTGTTGTTTTCTTTCTAATCTATTCATTCAAACTGTAAAAAGATCTTTTTTTAGGGAAAAAATATTAGCTGTTTCTATTTTACTGGTGTGGTCCAGTCGTTAGTTCATCTCCTAAGAGACCCACCTCCAATTAATTCCCCTCTGTACAGCCCACTCTGTCCTAATCTTTTTGGTAAGCTTTTTGTAATTTCTATCTATCATTGACATTAAGATTGTATGTAATATTGTGATTGTACTTTATATTTTAAGGTAGGTCGGAATTTAAAGAATAAAGAATTTACAGAATAAAAACTGTTCCTGTTTGTAGCAATATTTCATGAAATACACATCTTTTCTTAAAATAAGAAAAACAAAACGTTTTAGATGTAATTCAGAAGAGGAAAATGTATTTGAATAAATTATACATCGAAAAAGAATACCAACAAAACCTGTTTTTCAGAGAAGAAAAACGTTTCAAAATTTTCTTGTATTTTTTTCAAACAAAAGATACATTTTTCTGCAAAAGCGGAAGATTTTAGACTAATTATTTTTTCTTAATTATTACTTTTCGTTCAGGATATTCTGGTTTAAAATCATCTACAATATCTGTTTCTGTAAATATTATTACGAAATAACTTGATGGAAGTTATCATTTGGTAAGCAGAAATCTATTCTATTCAGAGAGGCCGGAAACTTTTCTCAATGATCTAAGACTTTTTTGAGAAGAAATATTTTTCCCATTTCTGTTTATGCTTTTGCCACTATTGAAAAGAGTAAGATATTTTATGCTTTGAATAGTATGATATGATGTTAGTGAAGAGAAAAGAAAAATAGGCAAAGAGAGAATAAGTATTAGGATCGTTTTATCGGCAGTGAGTGTGTCTGTGTACTTATGTGCGTACGATATAGAGACTGAACACAAAATAGAAAGAGAGAGAAGGTAGAAATCATAGCGGGTTAAAGATCTGTAAGCTTCTTTCTTTCAACTGGCGGGCTCTTGACGGTCCGTTAGAATAGTTTGTCTCCGCCTTGGAGAAGGAGGTGAGAGGAATAAATGAAGACACCGCTTAAAGGTCAATGCATAGTTGTAACAGCAATAAAGACTTTATTTTTCGCCAACCTGGATAGAATGCTAAATTAACGCAGTATCGAAAGTCATGCAAAATGTTTCTTGGTATGAATTCTATCTGACGTTCCGTTAGCAAATTAATTGAAGCAAATACATAGCTAACTCATACAATTGCATTTTGTTAAATAATAACGTTGCACACATCCATCTCTCCACTCAACAAGAGGAAATACAATGGGTACAAAGGATCGGTTGAGCTCTGAGGTTACTTTGATCGAAATCATTTGTAACCAATTCACCAGACCCCGCCTACACGACATGGACCAGTGCGACAAGGCACGGCCTAACATCCCCATGGTTGGCTCGATCAAAAATATACCGGCCAAAGACCCAGCCGCATCACTCTGGGTGGGGATGATGTGCTCCAAGGGAGCCTATTCAAACGCACCAACCGTCCCTGCTTGGTCCGCGGTTTCACAAAGCTCAGCCGTATCACTTGCTTTGGTTGGGGATGATGTGCTCCAAGTGCGACCACTCAAACATAAACAGAACCCAAAAATGTCACAAAGGAAACAACATTATCCATAGGCACCTACAACGTCAGAACACCCTCAACAGAAACGCATCTAACAGATCTTGAAAATGGAACTGAAAACATAAAATGGTTTATTATTGGTATTAGCGAAATGAAAAGACCCGAGGGGGAGCTAATCGAGCTGAAGAATGAAAATCGTCTCTACAGCTACGGGAAAATAAGAGGGAAACAAGAAAAACAAGAGAACAAAACAGAATTAGCTTCCATATTCATAAAGAATTCAGGGACAACGTTGTAGGATTCAAAGCTGTCTTCGACCGCGTAGCCAGTGTCATTGTAAAAATCTCAAAGAGGTACAAACTGAAGATAATCCAAATGTACGCTTCCACTCCACGGTCAACAAAAGAATAAATAGACAATTTCGACGATGACTTGAATTTCATACTCCCAGATACCATAACATACGTCAACGTCATTATGGGAGACTTCGACGCTCAGCTGGGACAAGGACATGAAAGCTGCGTCGACAAGTCCAGGTACAAAGCATGAAATAAAAGATGTGACCATCTTGTCAATTTTGAAACAGCTGAAACTGGTTTCAAAATTATGAACGCCTTCTCCATAAAGAAACCCAATAGAAAATTGGTTTGGGGGGGGGCCAAATCACGAAACCAAGGAAGAAATCGACTACGTCTTAGCAGACAAAAGTGACAACGTAAAAGACAACCTGGTCCTGAATCAAGTCAATGTAAGAAGCGACTGTAGAATGATAGATGAAATTCAAATAAACACCCAGAAAGGGCACAGGAAAATGTTCTGCACAAAACTGCGATCACTTACCGTACAAAAAGAGCTCATTCGAACCTTTAAGCTAAAACAACAAAAAACTTATATGAACTTCTCACTGAACCAGAAGAGAACATCAACGATCTCAAGAATAACTTCACTGATAGAAGCTACCTATATGTTTAAGCTAAAGAACAAGCAAACCATCAGTGAGCTCTCAGAATAAACTAAGAATCTCATGGAAAAACACAGAAATCTCAACAACAAAAATAAATCTTCAAAAAAAATCAGAGAGAGATCCTGCTCAGGAATATATAGTAAACCTCTGTCAGTCCGGATTCCAAGTTAAATGAGAGCCGTGCAAACAGTTCTCAAGATATTGAAAATGGCTGAATACTTTCCAGATTTTCTCTCTCCCCCTCTCACCAAGACAAAAGATTGAAGCGACTGAGTTTGAAGAGAAACACTCATAAAGAAACGAAGGGAAGATAAAAGAATATACTCCACAGCAGTCACCAAAAGTATTCTCGAAAGAGATTAGGGCTTCAAAACTATTAAAATAGTTCTCAGAAAAACGCAAATAACTAGTGTGTTCGAAGAAAATGGAGACCTAACAACAGATAGATAGTACATCCGGGAAAAGACAAGAGTCAGGGACATCATAGAATCCATTGAAAAGCTCAAATGGCAGTGGGCTGGCCATGTTGCACGAATGGGAGACAACCGATGGACATCGCGACTAACGACATGAATCCCCTGAGAACACGTGCGGAACTGAGGCGGACAGAATATTTGATGGAGAGATGAGCTAGATAAATCCAGAAAGTACTGGCTCCGCGACGCCCATGATAGAGAAGTGTGGCGAATCCTTGGGAAGGTCTACGTCCAAGAACGGACGTTGAAAGACTGATGATGATGAGGATAGTTCATAAAGATAAATTTCATAAGTAATAAATTGCTTAAATAAAATCATCGAACTATATATGCAAGATTAATGATTATGTCCAAATGGTCAATACTCGTGGAATTTTCACCAACCTAACTAGTAAATATCATTTTTTCTTGTTACATAAGCGGAGTATGCAGAATGACCGAGTGGGTAACAGTATGGACAATAGACTTGGTGAGTCGCGTTCTAACTATCAGCTGAGACAGTTTGATGGGAGAGGCATGAATATATCTCTCCCGCTAGCAACGGTTACACTAGAAAAGGGTGAAGGGAGTGACACCATCTTGGGTGCTTGTTGCGCCTAAGTTGTGGACAGCGTAAAGACACTACTAACTTATACGTTACCTCACGATTCAAAATCATCTCACCTTCGTCATCCGATTCGAGTTTGAAGTTTTG
Source organism: Thysanoteuthis rhombus (assembly GCA_963457665.1). Lineage (NCBI taxonomy): Eukaryota > Metazoa > Mollusca > Cephalopoda > Oegopsida > Thysanoteuthidae > Thysanoteuthis > Thysanoteuthis major. Next base: position 34,966,753 of record OY735230.1, read on the forward strand.
AATGAATGAGATCTGACTGTCTTTGTCATCGTCATCGTTTTGTCCCTCTTTTTCGGTTTCGTATTTGACTTTTTCGTCTGCTAGCGTCAGTTCTTGTTCAGATGGTTCGGGTTGTTCTTCGTGCAAAAGGGGAACCATCCGTTTGGTTGAGCGACGACTTTTCCCCTTCATCAGCTTTCCGGTGGAAGCTCCTTCCTTATAACAACAAACAAAATAATGACAGAATACCAGTTACAATTTTAAGGGGTGATTTTGAGAACATCTATAAATCATATTGTTTGTAAAGAGGAGGTGGCTTAGGAAGGGGTGGAAGGTGCGATTTTTAATGGAGGGGGCCCACCAAAGTTTTGTGAATAGTTTTTCATCTGATGCATTTCTACTAACATTATACAATAATAAATCCCGGTAAATGTTGGTGGTTGCTCCTCAAGGAGTTAAGCACCCTGGGTCCCCAAACCTTTAGCTACACCCCGGTTCGGTAAATAATGTCTGTTCAATTGCACGGATGTACGTATCCCGTAACCCAGTACAGGATTTCTCGTCCCAAGTATGGGTGTGTATTGGGTGAGGCAGGTTCCTCAGATTGCTTCAATCCTACACTTGAAGCAGAGAGCGTAGCAGATAGGTATGAATCCCATTTTAAAGTCTCTGGTATGAATCGACTATGGATTGAACCCACGGAGGCAAACACCCCACCAGTGGGCTACAATGAAGCAATGGTTATCAACTGAATCTCACGGATTATTGTTTAGTGTATTTTCCCTTGATTTTCCTTTGATATAATTTTCTGGTATCTATCTATCTATCTATCTATCTATCTAATATGTTCATATCTATCTAGATATCTAGTTGTTCAGAAAGTAATATGATATTTTGGGATAAGGAACCAAAACCTGTTTAAAAGTAGCAAAAGTTAAGGACATAATCTATACTATTGATAGGCCAATCACAATCTTTGTACGTTACACAGCGATTGATCAATTCTTCAAAAAACTAACCAATCACGAGTGTGATAATTTTTTAACGCAAAAATTTTAATAAAACAGACGACTGTGGCATTCGTTTCTTTGCTACGTTACGGAATTACAAGTTAGTAAAAAATCTGGGTCAAGATTCACTTTAGCAAAACCTGGGTAATTTTTTTATGGAAATGTATTATCTATCTTTTTCACTATAGATCGAATAAATAGAGATATTACTTATTTTATTAAAAATATCATTTTTTTACTATAAAATGTATGAATTAAAATACAGCCCATCTTATTTGAGATATAAATTATTCTATCTTGAATATTTCTTATTTTTTTTAGAAAGAAAGAGGAAAGAAAGTTAGGCAGATTACTGAAGGGGTAGGAACTAAGGGAAGATAAGTAGTTTAATAAGAGGTAAGCGAGAGAGGAATGGAAAGCGGGTAGGATTACTGAACGGAAGAGAGAGGGCGGGAGAAAAGAAAGTTAGATAGATTTATGAGAGGGTAGGAAAGGGATGGACAGGAAAGTAAATCAGGTAATTTACTGCAGGGATTTGATGATTTTAGCATATGAAGCTCATCCATGTTTTTATATCATTTAGATAAAATCATGGACTGCTAACGAATATCGGAAGGGATAAGAGAGAGGATTAGAAGATACAGGCATAGGCTGAGAGTGGAGCAGAGTCATGAGATGATGGATAATCATTGTTGTCAACACCCGTGGAATTTCCACGGCTCCAGCTAGCTAGTATTACCAGCAATGGCAACATCCCAAAATTTAAGTGATTCTTTTAATCCTTGTTGAAAGAATTTTGACGAAAAGAATTCTAATCGTGTTAGATTGATCTTTCCCTACATTTGAAGGTTTTTGCGCACAAAACTGATGTTTTCTTAGTTCAGTGTCCTTCATTTCTTGTCGCTTGCAGCCAGGCCAGTTAGAGGGTCCTAGGCGTGAGGAGGGATGGGTACTTGACTTATGCTATTGAGTGTAATGTAGAGATCTGTCTCCTTCTTCGGGATAATAATGGGATCACTATGGGAGGTTCTCTTAGTGATCCCCGTCGCTTCTAACACCTGGTATTCTCAGACGGTCACTCATCCTGGTACTGACCAGGCAGGGCCTTTGCTCAACTTCGTTGATCGTGCTCGAACTGGTTTGAGCAACGCAATTTGGCTGTGATTTAGCTTAGCTTCGTCCACCACAATGATGAGATATTCAGTGATGATCGAATCTACTAACTGTGGTTTGCAAGACTAACTATGAGTCTATGACGGGCAACTTTCAATGTACAAGGTCTGTCCAGGGAGTATCCAGCCATTTAATATCAATGAAAAAAAATTTTGAATAGCCCAACTCCTCTTCGAAGTATTTCCATTGGAACCCACCCTTAGCCCAGTGCCATTGCCAATTTTCAAAGCAGTCTACAAAGTCCTCTCTCATGATCGCCATCAGTTCGTTTCGCCTCCCACTGAGTGTAATCTCTTTGGGAAAAGTCAGAAGTCACCGGAAGTCAAATCTTGACCATTGAGCGGGGTCGGGGGGGGGAGTGATGAAGCAATAATTAAAAAAAACAGAGAAAGAGCCTGTTTAGGAATGTACAGTAATCTCCATCAGTTTGGATTCCAAGTACAATGAGAGCCGCGCAAACAGTTCTCGAGATATTCAAAATGGCTGAATTCTCTCCCTCTCTCTCTCTCTCTCTCTTTCTCTCTCTCTCTCTCTAACGAGTTGTTATTGATGCCAATATTCACTAAGCCTATTTCTATCTGGCACAGGGCTACGCTACAGTGAGGTTCGAATACACCACACCCAGTAATGCTCTATGAGACTAATACGCCTACGCCCCTTTCTCATGGCCGGAACATAAGGCCTAAATTTACAACAACAAATGTAATTTGTCCGTCGATATAAACGTTTGCATACTCAATTTGGAACAAGTAGATACTTTATAAATCTTGTGCAAAAGCCACCAGAACACGAAACGGGAAATGATAATAGACAATAAAATACTTATCTCTGTCGAATTCAGCGTTTACGGCCCAGTCTGCACAACTTCTGCTATATTCACGTCTTTGTTTTGCTTTTTAAAATATCTGCGACAAGCTTACATGGTGACCTTGGGGAAATCAACTACATGAGAGAGAAAAGGTCGTACTCCTCCAGAGACACTATTCAAGTACAGACCAAGTGCCTACAATTCAGTGTTGCCAAGTATGATTTTATAGCTAAAATTATCTTTAAAAATGGATAAAATCGGTCAGGTTTCAACACTTCCAGGTAATTTATAGCTAAAAATCTTAATTATATTCTCATGCGAAGCCAAATTATCAAAAAGAATGACTAAATACTAAGACTCAAGAACAAAGTATTAATAGAAATCATGCATTTATTTTAATCAAATTTAATAAATTTCATCCGATACCGTAAATCTTTATAGGCTAAATTGGTAGAGAATCAGCCATATCTAGCCGGAAAATGGCAAATTTAGCAACCCTGCTGCAAGCTAATAATGTCCACTTCGGTCTGATCCTGACGTCACCAGAAGAAAAAAGATCGGTCGGAATATGGTAGGAGAGAGACGCAGTGAATAAAAGAGACATTGTTGGTTTCATTCATCATTGATGACTGACAAAACTCTCTCGGGGATTTTTGAATGTCTACTTTGTTTGCTTTGGTGAGGGTGGAAGTGATGCATTTGCTGATAAAGCCCGGTGGTAAAGTATTGGATATTTAACGTCACAAGTTTGATTGATATTTTTACCTAATACCAAAAAGACGACGGCAGTTTCTTTGTTTGTTTGATTGGTTGCTTGTAACCACGTTTTCATAGCCGGCCAAACAGTTGCACTTCAAGGGTTGCGAATTTGTCTATAAGGTTAACTTGACCTCACGATTAATTTAAGGTAGGGGTTGTGGAGTTGATTTTTTGTATAATTCAAATTATGGTCAATATCATTATATTGATAAAACAAAAAAAGGGAGAGAACTCACATTGTCACTAAACGGAAGAGATAGGGTTAGCTTCGTTCTGCATGTGTGCAGGCCCGACCCCTGGATACTCCAGCTAGTTATTTTATAAACCCGACGGATTGAGCTCCTTATATTAAACGAGAACAACAAAGGCGACGAATAGTCTAGTTACCTGGACTGATGTTACGGCCGAATTGCGTTGAACACAACAGTTCTCGTACGATCACCGAAGTTAAGCAACGTTGAGTCTGATCAGTACCTAGATGGTTGGCCGTTTGGGAATACCAGGTACCGTAACCGTTGGGAATCATGAACAGTCTCCCGTGGCGACCCACTTAATCATCCTAAGACGGAAACTGATCTCTACATCATGCCCAACAATGCCAGCCAAAGTCCCCCTCCCTAACCACATCTTAATCATCTGAAGTGATCTGGTGTGGTGCCAGTTACTCACTTCCGGTGCCGTTAACCGCATTTTGTCAGGACGAAACGTAAACTATGGAAATTCAATCGCCCGCATGCTGCAATCTATCAACTGCCATTTACCAACGGACATTATCGATTCAATTAAGTTTATTGAATTTAATGCAAGGAAATCTTTGAAGGATTTATTGTTCATGAAAAAGATACAAAGCAATTTAGGTATTCTAACAACACAGACGAAAGAAGAGACCGTATTATATGTTTACATCAGTCGCTTATTCATTCACGAATTTATGTGCGATTAATTGAAAAAACGTTCGTTAGTTTTCAGCAACTTTCTTAAACAGTTTTTCTTGGGAAAATTTTCTTTTCCTGCCATACGCCTTGACTCTCTAATTTCAATTCATACATTTTGAAATATTTCACTTCTGATTAACGTAGTATAAAGTTCAAAGAGCTGTTGAGACGATTGAGCCCCTTCTTGTTGTTTATTTTGGCTACATGACGTTTTGGCTGATCTATTTTAAGAGCTCCTTGCGGTGTACTATCTGAATTTCCTTGTGTGCTGACAGCATATATAACAAGAAAATCCAATCGCCCGAAAAACTCTTTGAATGCTAATGATTCTTCTGAAAACTGTAGAGGATTTGAAGTAGTTTGCAGCTAAATACAGATTGTGGTCAGTATTTTTACTTTAGATCTATTTATTGTCATTGAATGAAAAAAAACATTTTCTTTTGCAACACAACTTTCGGGGATGCAGTTGGCCTAACGGTTGACGGCATGGAGAGAGGAATCGGTAAAACTCCAGTTTGGACTGTAAGCAATTACTATGCCTTCATTCATTTGAGTTTCTCTTAAACTATAAGTAAAATAGCTGAACAATTGGAGCTTTTTTGGCCCTGTGAGGCAGCCCTACCCGTCTTTGACGTTGGGCGAGCACGTTTGGCCTTTTCTTCTCAATCTCTCACTTTTTCCTTCCAATTCCCAGCTCTCTCTCTCTCTCTCTCTCTCTCTCTCTCTCTCTCTCTCTCTCTCTCTCTCTCTCTCTCTCTCTGTTCTTCAATGAAAACACCAGTTGCCGATTGCTATCTCCGTCTAAGTGACCAACTTACGAATTACCTACCGACCAATGAAAAAGTCTCTCTCTCTCTTTCTCTCTTCATTGAGTTTTAACATCATGAAAAAATGTTTGCCGGACTCTAAGCCACTATCCATCATGATGATGCTTTGTTGTCCATCATATGTCAGACAGAAAGACCCATGTAAGCAATGTCGTTATAACCATTAAATCGATACGGGATTCGTACATTTTTTTAGAAAGTATAGGCAGAATCATAAGTGCAAGTCCTCGAAAGTGGACTAGATTTTCACATCGTATGTACGTATGAGCGTATCCCGTAACCCAGTGCATCGGTTTGTCAGATAGTCAGAAGGTTCAGCTGGTTGAATCAGAGGGAGCCCAAGCTGCCCTGATATTAACTCATAGCTGGGGGGGGGAGATAGATTTTTGTCCTTTCCAAAGGGCATATTATTATTATTATTATTATTATTATTATTATTATTATTATTATTATTATTATTATTATTGAATCTCACACCAGTTGCCTGGTGGTAACCGCTGGAGTTTGAGTGACAGCAAGTCTCCTCAAGTCTCCAGCCCTCCTCTCCTAGTACTCATAGGTCGCAGTAATTCTACGATTTACAGTTTCACACCGGTTGCCCAGTGGTTATCGCTGAAGGCTGAGTGACAATAAGTCTCCTCAGGTCCTCAGCTAACGTCTCCTCCCTCTTTCGCATATCATGACAGAGCTACTATTCGTTGCAGTACTTATATCTCTAGCACCTTCCTCAGTATCCGTGCAGTTCCTAGTAGTGCTGTGGTCTATACGGTCTCTATCCTCCCCCTAATCCCGATCTCCTCCAGTCTCTTCCTCAGCGTTTTGGGGACAGTTCCTAGTGCTCCCACTATGATCGGTACTACCCTGGTTTTCATGTTCCACATTTTCTTTAACTCCCTTGCTAGGTCCTGGTATTTTTCCCTTTTTTCACCCTCCTTCTTTTTTACTCTATGGTCTGCAGGCACAGCAACGTCTACTATTTGGCAGGCCTTCCTTTTTTTGTCTACTATTACTAAGTCTGGCCTTCTTGCCTGGATGAGGTGGTCAGTTTGGATGTCAAAGTCCCACAGTAGTTTGTGGTTGTCATTCTCCAAAACTGCCTCTGGCTTGTGCTGATACCACTTTTCCCCATGGTTGAATCTCATTTGTTTACTTAGTTCCCAGTGTATCATCGTTGCTACTCTATCGTGTCTATGCTTATAGTCCTTCTGGGCGAGTTGACTACATTCACTAGTTATATGGTTTACTGTCTCATCTCTTTCACCGCACATGCGGCATTTGCTGTTTGTCTGTGTTCTGTCGATTTTTGCTTTTATGTAGTTTGTCCTTATGCTTTTGTTTTGGGCTGCCATGATGAGCGATTCTGTTTCTATTATTATTATTATTATTATTATTATTATTATTATTAGCAATTTCACACCAGTTGCTTGGTGGTTACCGCTGGAGGTTGAGTGACAGCGAGTCTCCTCAAGTCTCCAGCCTTTCTCTCCTAATTCTCATCGGCCACAGTAATACTGCAGTTCACAGTTTCACACTGGTTGCGAAGTGGTCATTGCTGAAGGCTGAGCGACAATAAGTCTCCTCAGGTCTTTAACCAACATCTCTTCTCTCTTTTCTATTCAATCAGTGCTGTGGTTTACGTTTTTGCTTTCATTTCCCTTCCTCTGTTAGGTCACTGCTAACAATTAGTGTTGCAGTCTTTAGATTTCTAGCACTTTCCTCAGTATCTGCACAGTTCTTTGTAGTGCTGTGGTCTTTACAGTCTCAATCCTTTCCTTTATCCCGATCTCCTTTTGTCTCGCCCTCAGTGTCTTTGAGACAGTTCCTAGTGCGCCCTCTATGACTGGCACTACCCTAGCTTTCATGTTCCACATCTTCTTCAGTTCTTCTGCCTGGTACTGATATTTTTCCAGTTTTTCACTCTCTCTTGTCCGATTTACCCTATGGTCTGCAGGTACGGCTACGTCTACTATTTGGTGGGTCATCCTCTTCTTGTCTACAATTATCAAGTCCGGTCTTCTTGCCTGGATGAGGTGGTCAGTTTGGATGTCAAAGTCCCAGAATAATTTGTGGTTGCCATTCTCCAGGGCTGCCTATGGTTTGTACTGATACCACTTTTATGCATGGTTGAATCCCATTCGTTTACTCAGTTCTCAGTGTATCATCGTTGCTACTCTATCGTGTCTGTGCTTATACTCCTTCTGGGCGAGTCGACTACATTCACTTTTTATGTGGTTTACGGTCTCATCTTTTTCACTGCACAGGCGGCACTTGCTGTTTGTCTGTGTTTTGTCGATTTTTGTTTTTATATAGTTTGTCCTAATGCTTTCGTTCTGAGCTGCCATGATAAGCGATTCCGTTTCTCTCTTCAGGTTTCCTTTTCGTAACCATGCCCATGATCTCTCATCTGCCACATCTTGTATCTGTCTTTTAAGCTCTTCGTACAATCTTTTCTTTTGTATTAGTACTTTGGGGGTTTGCTATGTCGCTGTAAATGTGATCATGAAAGTGAACGGAAGTTTTGACTTATTTGTTAGAGAAAAAAAAGTCCGTGATGTCACAAGATACATATTAACTGCCGATGCTGTCGTTTAATCTTATTCAGTAAGGCCTCACTCGGTTTAAGAATTCAATACTTTACTAACTTGCCACCACGCAAGGGCAAATTTGACACCAGGTCGGTTTTGTGTGTAGGCCTACACGCGTACGTGTTGGTAAAGACAAAAATTGCCCAGTCTTCATGACCAGTTTCAGGGCGACCCCCTAGAAAACGCAATAGGAAAGTGACGCCCCCTGGGCGTATTCACCAGGATATCCCATACTTTTTTGCAGTCACAAGACGAATCGGCGGCGGACTGAGTACATATGACCTTAAATTACACTGAAGCAGAGTTGTCTGATGTCTTTTACAAGACTAGAACAAATTTGTATGGTATTGAGACAGAATTGAGTAGTGTCGGGAGCAAAATGATCAAATATGTAACTTAAAATGTATTAATTGACTAAGCTTTCGGTAAAAATGGATTAGAATGGATATTTTCTATTAATTGTTCATTCACTGTCTATATTTGCTCTATTTGTTTCTCAACACGGACAATTATGATATTAAGTAATGGATGTATAATCTGACATGAATAATCATAAATCCGTTATATTACTTTGAAACTCTATTTGAAATAATCTTCCGTTATTACACGTTGAATGTATCACTTAGCCTAGACATCATAAATAGAATGAATAATTAAGGGAATCGAACCTGTGACCGATAGAGTGGCGTTGCTTTTAACATTGAGCTAAACGTCCGCCAGTAATCATAAGGCCCAAATGACGATTTATAATTATTTTTGTCGGATTATATATCCATTTATTGATATCATTATTGTTCGAGTGTATTTATGTCGTAACAAATCATTTGTTTGTAAGGGGTTATAATATTTTTCTTTAGTACCAAATTTTCATTTTTGGAACCAAATTGCTTAATTTTGGTCTTTCAAAATGCCAAATGGCAACGCTGCTTTGGAACAATTCAACAAGAGACATTAGTACCAAATGCACTGCACTGATTGACCCAGTTAAATCGTCAAACCCTTGAACAAATAAACAAACCGAGCCGTATCCCTTGTCAACCGGGGTGGCTTTCTTATTCAATGGAAAATGTTTGACGTACGCGAGAAGAAGAAGAAGAAGAAGAAGAAGAAGAAGAAGAAGAAGAAGAAGAAGAAGAAGAAGAAGAAGAAGAACTGCAGTGCCGGATTTACTATGTAGCATATGCCACGGGCCCCATAATTTCAAGCTAACGATTGCAATTCCGATTTGGTATCCAGTAATTCTGCACTTGCTTTATAGTATTGTATTGCCTTCAACTTATATAAAAGACTGGATGTTTCAAGTCAGCGAATTTCAGCTAACTATCACCTTCAAATAGGGGAATTATTTTAATACAATACTTCATGGAAGTGTGCTATCTATGTGATACATTTACAACGCATAAATATGCAGGTATTCGAAACTCAAGTCATAGCCGCTGCACAAAGATCTAAACGAAAACAAACTAATACTATAAGTGAAATGTCAGAAATATTTGTCGTGTCATCTGGCTGTATCGGTAATGAAAAAGATATAATTACTTTACAAGTAAAAAAAATTGATGGGTCTTTATATTTAATCGTATTTTCCCAATCTTAGACCCCTTTATAACATACGCTATAGGCCCCGCTCAAGCCTAATCTGGCTCTGCGATAGTGTCAAGGCATGGAAATAATAACAGAATAAGAAAACAAGAAATGAAAGTAAAAAGAACGAATGAAACAAAAGTAAAGAGAGGGAGAAAAACGAAGTGAAAGAGAAGAGAAAAAAGAAGAAAGGAAAGAGTGATATGAGAAAAAAAAGAAACAAACAAAGAGAGAAAGAAAGAAACAAAGAGAAAGAAAGAAAAAAGGAAGGGGTAGAGGAGCATATTTTTAGATATTCCCCGTTGGAAATGAGAAAATTCAACCGATTTTATCCATTTCAAAAGACATTTTTAGCTATACGAACCATACATTGCAACAAAGCCAATAACTATTCAAGTCGTGACAAATGTTTGTGAGAGAGTAGATGTCCTCATTACCTGCCTCCATTGAATTACATTCGGTGCATACTGAGACAGTCGATTTAAATTTAGTATTCATGTTAAAGAAAAGTGACCGAGAAGGGTAGGTAACTCCAGCTCCTTGATTCGATACTTACCTATCAACGTGGATGGTTAGTGGTTAGAAAGGACCAACTTTACCACGTTTCTTACAACGATAGTTGTCGCTTATCTGTCAACTTCCCCGAAACAATTAATGCGAGCTAGACGAAGTAGACAGATTCAGCACGATTACCTCAACAATAACGTTCAGTACATATGAATGAACCAGAAAGTTTTGAGGCGAAAGGAACATGCTCTACAGACAGAATTGTGCAGAATGAGCAGAATCAAATAAATGTAACTTGACATCATCGGAAAAGGGGAGGAGAACGGACTGGCTGAAACGTTTTGGAGAAAAATAAACAAATGCAAGAACATCAAGGTGGTCAAAGGTTCTATCCTTTTCATATAAGCGTGTGTTTGTGTGGTCCAGTGCTTCTGGCTTTACCGTTTTGTCTACAGACTTGAAAATTGGCATCAGTACTCCACTAGACCTATTCTATTTTTTTTTTTTTTTTTAAGGAAAATAAAGCTTTTCCGACCTTTTAGGGCCTTCTTTTGATGGGTTTATAGATAACATCTACACTCTCCAGTATCCAGATGTTTCTAGGTTTTGTTTTCTCTATTTTAGTCATAAATAGAATTAATCCTAACCATATTTTTCCTTAGACGAAAATTTTTTACATGACTTTAAATTTTGACTCGACGGTTGTTATATTATTGACTGGAATGGCGAATTTTGAATCATTGGGTATTAACTAAATATGTATGTATGTATGAACAGTCTCTGTTTATACTCTCATATAGGGTATCGCAATTTAGGTACACACAGAAATCGTTAGTAAGTCCTACTTCCGGCTTGCCACGCCTATCGAAGCTTCATTCTGCTTACAGCATTTGGTATTTCCAAGCTTAACTTAGATGAACCGGTATATTCAACGTGATTTGGCCACAACAACATAGCCTTGGGGAGAAGTTGTTCTATCCTGGTCCTTGTGCTGAGTGCTTATTGGAGAGGTAGTAAGCACAATTTTGAAGGCCATTGGTATAACACGGAGGTAAATTGAATCTCGGACTACGAAACCGGAGGTGAACACTCTACAACGGCCACGATAATTGGTGAATTTCCGATGATTTGTCTCGAATATCAAGAAAAACAGACAAAATAATTATCAGCATCTGTTTCCTGTTACATGTTTAACAAAAGTTTCTGTGAAGCACTCAAACCTACTTGAAAGACTCCCAGGAAAAAACAATTTAACTAAGTATCAACAGAGCATTCATTTATTGATTTCTTGTCACTAGCAATCAGGCCACCCATAGGGCCTTTAGCAAGCATCATTGAGCGTAGTACAGAGATCGGTCTCTTTCCAGACGTTTATCGAGATCGTCACGGGACGCTCTCTGCATGATCCTCAGCTGCTTACGAGACCTGGTATACCAAGTTGGTCACCCAGTAAGATACTGAACAGGCTCGACGTTGCTTAGATTTGGTGATCGTACAAGAACTCGTGTATCCAACGCGATTTGATCGTAACCACAACAATGCATTAAAAGTTCCGCGCATCGGAAATAAGCAATATTGCAACTCAGCAAATAGTCACATCCAATATTTGAAAAAATGCTGCCATAGTCACTAAATCTGGCGAAGATGTCACGTAGGACATCGAGATAGTCATATAACAATACATCGTCAGTCATTATTATTTTTGACCTACGTCGTTACTAATCGAAACTTAACTCAGTGGTTTTTTCTCCCTCGGAAAACTCCTGATATGTACTCACCACAAGTGAACGTGAGTATCTCACCAGCTGTGCTGTTTCAGAAATGCTTTGATCTCTTCTGGCCATAACAATTGGATCGTTATCAAAATCACATAAACCTTTCTTTTAGTCCATGACTGTGACATTCAACATATTAAAATAAAGTATTGAAGATATATACATATATATATGTATTCAGTCTATATACATAGTCTATCTATATCTTTATATATGCGTCCTCTTTATTTACATATATATATATATATATATATAGTGTCATCCGCAGACAGCTGTTTCGATGTATTACATCTCTTCAGTGTGGATATAGACATTATCCCTTAGGCAGAATTGAAACCCTCACATCGGACCCGAAGGCCGATATCCCACTACTTGACTACGAAACTGGGTGGTCAGTAAGGCTGAATTTAAGCGATATATTCATTTTTATGCATGTGTGTGTGTGTGTGTGTGTGTGTGTGTGTGTGTGTGTGTGTGTGTTGATGAAAACGACAATTGAAAAGAGAAGAGAAAAAACTTTTCTGCGCTGTTTAGTCGGAGCGAGAGGGAAGGTGTTTGTATCTGTGCAGATGAGAGTCAAGTTTGTTCTGAAATAAGAAGGATCTATGCGAAGAGAGGTCAGAGATCTCTCACACACCAAACAACACAGAAATATCCCCATTTCTTTCCCCAACTTCAAACATGTGAACGGCACAAAAACTTCCCTGCGCCTTTGCAAGATTTCTCTGAAAAAGATGGCTGGCACCCGTCGAAATGCATTGAGACATACCCACGTGATGATTTTTTTTTAAATCTTGAATGTAGCACCTGTGATTTACAATTTAATGACAATATCGGAAAAATGATTATACTTTCTTGCTCATTTCTATTTCACTTTCAAAATATATGAGTTTTGTTTTGTTTCGTCTTTCTCTCTCTCTCTCTCTCTCTCTCTCTCTCTCTCTCTCTCTCTCTCTCTCTCTCTCTCTCACTGGTCAACAACATTTTGACCAACGGATATGATATGCGTTCTTGTGTTTTAGCACGCTGAATCTCAATATGGTTCCAGTATTTCTCTATCATCCATAGCGTCTGCTATCATCCAGGACTGCCTTCAACCACCAAAGTTATCAACAGTAAACGTTAGCTGAGACTATTTGGTTATTGTTTGGAAATTTGCAATGGATGATAGCTAACACAACCTACCAAAAAAAGATCTTTGAATGAAGGTCATCTCTCATTGCAACTGAGCCACAAGGCGCTTATCGTCCCAGTAACCACTATATCCAAAAAAGGCACCTGTAGTGGCTGAGAATGCAGTGACTCAAAAAAGCACATTGCTGGTGATTATCTATAGATGGGTCATATGGGACCCATTTATGGCATTTTTCCTATCTTCTTCAAATTGAGATGAACAGTGATATCATCATCAGTCTTTTAACGTCCGTCGTTGGACATAGGCCTTCCCCAGGATTCGCCACACTTCTCTATCATGGGCGTCGCAGAGCCAGTACTTCCTAAACTTGTCAAGCTCGTCTCTCCATCTAATATTCTGTCGGCCTCGGTTGCGCATGTGATCTCTGGGGATCTATGTCGTGAGTTGTGATGTCCATCGGTTGTCTGCCATTCTTGCAACATGGCCAGCCCACTGCCATTTGAGATTTTTAATGGATTCTATGATGTTTCTGACTCCTGTCTTTTTTTGGATGTACTGTGCTGTCTTGTGGTCTCTCCATATGAGGCCCCGCATAATTCTTTCATGTGCACGTTGCATGGTTCTCAATTTATGGGTCTGTCTCCTCGTTAGGTTCCATGTTTCGGCTCCATAAGTGACTATTAGAAGGATGCATTGGTTGTACACCCTTCTTTTAATAGGATCTTCTTATTCTTGGAGGTTGAGCTTGCTCTGCCAAAGACTTGCCATCCTAGTGTGATTCTTCGCTTGATTTCTTCTTCTTTTGAGGGTCTCATGGAGATTTGTTATCCTAGGTAGATATTGTGATCTACTTCCTCGAGTCCTGTGTCCTCGATTTTGATCTCAGTGTTTTTATCTCCGATGTGGTTGTTGCACATGATCTTCGTCTTGCTGAAGTTCATGAACAGTGATATGGCTGACATTAAATTCTTCGTCAAGTTCCCTGACCGTAACAGCAGGATACGTTTAGAAATACAATGAAAATTTGCAGTACAACGTTGTCTTCCAATTAAGACGCCATACTTGTAATATTATCATCTGGATAATTTAAAAATCCTCTTTGGATTTCCAGTTGTTTCAACTTCTTTGCTAGGATCTCCAAAACTGATCTAAATGTGCTAATAATGATGGGTACTAGGATCACCTACATGTTTTGCAATACTGTCCGTAGTCTTAAGAGTGGTCATTAACATTGAGAGATTTTTTAACTCCTTGTTGTTTATGTTGTCAATGTGGTGTTTCGGCCGATCTATTATACGGCCTTCTTCAGGTGTACTATCCAAATGTGATAGTGATAAATAGGAGGTTTTCTCTCCGCTGGTAGCAACGCTGATAAGATAGGATTCATGTATCAAAACGACAAACAAAACTGTCAAGATAGGTTTCTCTCACTTTTTAAGCTGGCTGGCCATGTACGTATCGTGCTGAAAATTTAAATATTTACTCCTTATGAAGTCTAAAAAAACTTTTTTGTTGTTTTTTTCTCAATAACTGACCCCAAAAAGGTTTTTAGTGGGGATTTGTGTCTGCCCGTTTTTTTTTGTTGTTGTTTTTTTTAACATTGAGACCTTTTTTAGTGATTACAATCCAACAGAAGGCAAGAGAGGAAGTAACTTATTCATTGATCACTCCTTTTTTTTCCGATTCTAAAGGACGTTATTCAAATGACGTTTTCTATTGAGTGACTAACCAGACCTGTTTTCGTTCTTTTTTTCCTTGTTAAGCCTGGATTACCATAACTTGTCTCTGTTGAGTAGCGCGAGACACATCCGGAGAAACCAACAAGGACTTCAATCGCCCGAAAAACTCTTTGAAGGTTTCACAATGCTTTTCAGTTTTCTAAAACTTTTCCAGCTTTTCACTCTCATTCAATTCACTTTGTGATTAATGAAACTGTGATATCTGCCATATTTACTTTTCTTTGTTAGCGCATGAATAGATCTGGTTCCCTGGCCTTGATTGGGTGATTTCAAAGAACTATGTTTAGCACTCCTTTATTCTCCTCGAAAAACTTATTTTTCTACTTCTTAAAACTTTAATATATATGCACATATATCATCATCATCATCATATCATCATCGTCAACCATCATAAGTCTCCTGCTAGATGAGGGCCTTACCCAGTTCCTTTCATACCGACCGTAACAGTGCTAACCTCTGCCATGTCTTACACAGAGAGAGAGGGGGAGGTTTTACTCTGTTATGTGTGCGTGTAATCTGGCAAATACAGAAACGGATCGACTCATAAGAAGAGTAGTCATCATCATCATTATTATTATTATTATTATTATTATTATTATTATTATTTGGAATCTCACACCAGTTGCCTGGTGGTAACCGCTGGAGTTTGAGTGACAGCAAGTCTCCTCAAGTCTCCAGCCCTCCTCTCCTAGTACTAGCAGGTCGCAGTAATTCTGCGATTTACAGTTTCACACCGGTTGCCCAGTGGTTATTATTATTATTATTATTATTATTATTATTCAAAGATTTTGAAGGAACAGGCAGTATTGTCCCGGGGTGTTGACTTGTTGAGACGTGTTGGCCTCGCTCACAGCTGATCCACGTGACACAAATAACAAGGCTCTACTAGAGCAATGCACATGTTCTGTCAGTTCACGTTATTTAATGGCAATCAGTCAGCCGACAAAATCAACGATTCTTTCTCTGCTTTCCATCACAGGAAGTCGGCTCATTCCATACAGACACGTACAGCTGGGATCAATATCAATCGATTAAATTTACGTGGAGGAGCAAGATGGTCGACCGGTTAACGGCTCAGAGAATGGACTCAGGTTCGAACTCTAGCCGTTCGCTTTGCACTAATGCATCCGTGAAAGGCATGAATCTATCCCTCTCCGAAGCTATGGGTGAAATAGCACAGGGAGTCTACGCATCGAACCGATTGAGTAATTAGAAATGTGATTGGTGGAACCTTAGCAAGGACTGCTGAAATCGTAGCTAGCGTAAGGACCTCGCTTGACCTTTTTATATGTTCAAGTATATGGGGCCTCTATCATGGTACGATGGTTAGCAAGCTCATCTCATAATGTGGGGACTTTGATTTTCACTGGGTGCTTCAATACTGTGACTATGTACCAGATAACGCTTCGAGTATTCATTCGTTTTTGAGTTGTTTCTTTCATCCTTATTTCAGTTGCCTTTCCATCAGATCGTATTGCTACAACCGTTTGGGAACAACGAGAATTGGATATAATAAGCTTTTGGTGAGACCTGAAGTCGATTCTCCTTGTCTCGGAAAGCCTGTCTAAGCACAACGATCTTACAATCACTAATCTAGATATATACCCGGTTTGATAAAAGGAACATACGTTGTTCAAATGTAAATGGACTTTTTGTCTTCATAATTAACACAAACATAAGAACAAAACATGCTGATGAGTGCGTTAAACACAAAATGTTGACATTAACTGGGTATATATCCTTGTAAATTTTTACATATATATCTATCTATTTACAGTGTCGAATATTGAACTTTGTGATTAAATATTATTAACAACGGATAAAATCTGTTTTCTACTTCTTTCTTTTCGTATTCTTACTAATTGGAAATACATTATACACACACACACGCATATATATATACATATATATATATATATATATATATATATATATATATATATATATATATATATATATATGAGGGAATAGGTCAATTCGACAAATATATGGGTAAATGACAATATCGGAAAACAGTTTGAGACAAATGACACTTTCAACTTTTTTTTTTCTCGTTACAAGTTCCGTCAAGAATTAAGATGCTACGAGAAAACGGGTGTATATATAATTAGACTGTGATTTTGTTGTGGGTGGGATGGTCTGTTGGTAATTTCATGTTTGTTGTAAGCGAGGCGATGATATGTGTGTCAAGATATTAGAATAAACTCAGCGGTGGTATGTGTGTCACAACCTTAGAGAAAATACCCACTGGACTTTGGGTCATCAGTCCTGTTGAAATAATCGGGCGTTCACTGTGAGGTTAATTTAGAATTTGATTAATGGGAGAATTTATGTCAAGAGAAAGGAGGGATTTACTTTTGCTACTAGTGTGTGTTTGTTAGTAGGGGGAACTTGATGATGTGATTAAGTAGTATGAGGATATACATATGGTTGGTCTGTAAGTTTGTGGTTGGTAGGGGAGATAGTATGCTAATGGATTAGGTGTGTAGAATGCATAGGTGTAGTAAATGTGTCATTACCCTCGGGAGATCATCTGCTGGACATATTGTCACCTGAGCTGTTGAAATCATCAGATGGTAAGTGTTTGCAGTGTTGGTGTGGTCTAGAAATTGATTAAGAAATTGACAGGTATTGAGTAATGGTTATTCCGACAAATATGTGAGTAAAATGACAATATCGAAAGACAGTTTAGGACAAATGACACTTTATTTCAACGTTTCGCGAAACGTCATATGTCTTCCCATATCATCATTATATATATATGTGTGTGAGAAAGGGAAATATACAATGGTTGATTGACCCCTGTTAAGAATGACTAAGTGGCTAAAGCATATTTATTACTATTGCCTGGGCAAGTGAAATAGTTATGAGATTTTCCAAGTTAGCAAGGGTATTTATAAGGCCATGAGTGTGTAGAGGGACACCCGGTGAAGATCGAAATCACAGCAGTTATAATTTTCGGAGAGATTAGCTCGTTGACCACTACTCTACTCTAAATTATTCACTGACATTAACTCAGAAGACCACAAGTGTGGAGCAACCAGGGTGGATTGAACTCACTCCAATAATAATGGTAACCAGGTTGGCTTGCACACCATTGCTCCCCACCGAGGCACAGTCTATGTATGTATGATTTTGTCACGTGCCTTGTTCATGTAGTGTACACGGAGGACGTGTCACAGGTTCGGGGCCTACAGACAGGCCTGTTCTTCATTACGTAGAGGTTTTAAACAAGACTTGAAGGCAGGCAACGCCAACCCGACAAGGTCAGAGGCTGTGGCTTCAGACCACGGTAAATGGTGGCGTGGTATCGAGGCGGGTATCCGGAAGAGCGAGAAGAGGAGAAGGGACCAGTGGGGAGAGTGGAGAGATCAGAGTCCGTTCTCGAGAATCGGGCTGTACAACTACGACAGGCGCTGCAGCTCGTCGATCATAGGATGATTCCTGGCGCACACTCCATTGTCAGAGGGAGGCTAACAATGAAAGAACACGGAGAACAAAATCACCGTCAATAG
This sequence comes from Thysanoteuthis rhombus, assembly GCA_963457665.1. Lineage (NCBI taxonomy): Eukaryota > Metazoa > Mollusca > Cephalopoda > Oegopsida > Thysanoteuthidae > Thysanoteuthis > Thysanoteuthis major. The sequence goes on from OY735230.1 coordinate 34,985,084, forward strand.
TTCTTGGTTTTCTGCTGTCATTTCTCAATTGTGGTTAATTTGACAAACTAGCGAATACTAACCCTGTCCCATAATATCTTTTACATTTGTATATGAAAAATCACTACTAAACGTACCAACTATTATGGGATAGAGGTAGTATCTTTCAATAAGTTAATTACAAGGCTGTGGATATCTGTTGGAACTTGCAACCTGTAGCTGAAGTCAATATCTATTCATCAGATACGAGTGACGTTCTGTCAGTGATTTTTGACGATGATCATTGACTTTGGTGCAGTGCTTAAAACTTTTTAGGTGCCGGAGCTTACAACATTTTAAGAACTAACAATAATCGGGCGTTCACTGTCTCGTTTTTTTCTGTTTGTTTGTTTGTTTGTGAAGGTGCTGAAAAGACGCTTTTTATATGCCTGAGGCAGTAGGACTTGGGTAAATTGGAATACAAATCAATTGAACAGAACGAAAATAGTAAAAATTGTCTTCCCTGATGTGAACTCAGATTAGTCAGGAATATCTGACAGGTAAATATTTTCTTTTGTGGTGAAACTAAGAGAAACAATTGGCACGTGAAATTCTCATGATCGACGACACGCTCAGTCAAGCTCAGCTAATTTTGTTAGATAGAGTGCTCACAATAGCTGGGTCTCGGTGGGAAGGTAAGTGAGGTGAGACGAGATCACAAGTAGATATATAAATGAGATAGTGCTATACTATGAAGGGTGGATGACCGAGGGCGCCGGGAACCCTCAACCGCTGCTGTCGTTAAAAAGAAACTCAAGTAATTTTTTGACCAACGGAGAGTAATATTCATGGTATTTATTTTTTTTTATTTTTTTTTTCTTTCTGAATTGCAGGTGGCAGTAAATTATTGTGGTTTTTTTCTCAACGCGACTCTATTGATGATGAAGTTCGAGTACAAACACTTAGTAACTGATTTTAAGGTCCACCAAATCGAATAATGATAACATATTTTTTTATTCGTTACAAAAACTAAGCTTAGTCGAAAGAATTGATAGAAGACAGTGAATAATTGAACAACCATAGCGCCATAACTTGAAGTCATGTAAAAAAAAAAAACATCGAAGAATAAATATGGTCAGAATAAATTCTATTTATGACATCACAGATATTTTCCTGAGAAAAACATCTAAAATAGAGTTGGGTTTTTTTAAATCATGCAGATCCTGGACAGTTGATAAACACGACCAAATTTGCCCCCAAAAGGTCGAAAAAGCTTTTTCCGAGAAAAATAAGCATTTTTTTTTAAAATGGTCTAGTTGATTACTGATGTCAATTTTCAAGTCTATAGACAAAAGGGTATGACCAGGAGCGCTGGAATACACAAAAACATGTACATATGAAAAGGGATAGATCTCTTCGCCACCTTTGGTAGCTACGGTTGTTAGATAGATAGAAATGGGTTGAAAAAGAAAGAAAGAGACTGAGATAGATAATGATATGATACACACACACACACACACACACATATATATATATATATATATATATATATATATATATATATATATATATATAGCTCCTGATAGTGGACTCTGGTTCTACATGGGAACTTTTAACATACACTCACACAGCACACACCACTGAAGATGGGAAGAATCCCGAAACATGTCTGGACAATTTACATCTAAGGATTAATAAACAAAAATTAATGACCTCTAAACACTCCCGAGTCTGTCTCCCTCTCTACAGTACACATTATATATATATATATATATATATATATATATATATATATATATATATATATATAGATGAACATATATATAGATGAACAGACGGAGATAAATACGTAGGTACATAAGTTCGCAGCCTAATGATGAAAAAAGCCGATTTTACGAAACAGATATTTATTTTTCAGCATAGTCTCCTTCCTTGGAAATGCACTTAATTCAGGGGCAAGTAATAATTGCAAAGATCGAAAATTACGCAATGAACCTAGCAGATCAATATTCAGCTGATAACTCCGTGTCAGGATACGAACTTATTGATCTGCCTACGTATATATAGATTATATCATAAACCAAAATGAATATAAACAGACTGAGATAGATAGATATATAGATATATAAATAATTCCAAGCCTACTCACCTGCTTGACGTTATCCTCAATGTTTAAAGCCACACCTACGCTCTTACGAATGGATCGTGCCGGTGTGTTCCGTCTAGGAGTCGGACTGGGACTTTGGGGGACCGATTCATGAACAGACATTTTTCAAGAGTCTCTGGTCAATTTTTCAAGTCGAAATAACCACTTATATCAGTGATCAAACCTCCGTCGTGAATCGTAAAAGTAGAATCCTTTCATCTACAAACAAATGTTTTTAAAGCATTAAAACTTGAACTACTGTTATTGTTCCTAAATCAAGATAGGAGGTCGGAATGATAATACTAAATTATGCTTGCCGACCAATAATCTCTCTTATATATGCCTCACAACAAAAAGATATCAATGCTGCCCACTAATTTTGAAAGTTTCAGATAAAGGGAAAAGGTTCAATAATAAAAGTATGTGGTCGGACAAGCAATCGGCAAATCACTCTTGCTTTAAATAACATTATTTGATTGCAGGTTTATGCAAAGATTATCATGAATATAAATTGTTGCATAAATTCCATCATTGTCTAAATCAATGATCTTCTCAAAAGTGAAAATATTTTCGGCTCACTCTGCTTCTTAAGTTGCTCCCAGGCTTTTCAGTCCCAGACAGGCCATCGAAAAGTTAGAGGGCACAATTTTCACTCAGGGAAAAGGCATAAACCCAATTTTGTTCTCCATCATGTCCCTTTTTTGAAAGAGGGTATACAAGTATGCACTATGTGGCAAGATGTAGCCAGAAACTGAAAAGGCCAAGGACCCTCGCTAGATAAATGATGCTGTGACTCCAAATGAAGGAGGGCCGAATGTTGCTATTCCATATCACCACACCAGCAAAATGCAATCAATCTTCATCATACAAATGTGACACTGCATTTCTCCAGCGGTGGTGAAGTTCCCATGAAGAGCAAAATCACCGGTTACGGTTTGGTTACGGCCAAATAGTTTTCGGTTACGGTCGAATTATTTTGGTTACGGCCAAATAGTTTTTGGTTACGGTCATAGTGTTGGGTTCGCCGAAGTTAAGCTTCGTCGAACCTGGCCAGTACTTGTTGGGTAACCATTGGAAATTTCAAACGTTGTAACTAGCTTTGGTAGGCATCCCCTGCCACTATACGAATTTCAAAACGTATAAAACACTTCTTCCCTCTGAAAACTTTCAGCAGGGTCGAGAAGGAGGAGTGGAACTTTGGCAGAACGTTTCCTCCATACTAAGCACCCAGGAATAGCAACCTTGGCCGACGGGAGTCTCGGAGTCTCCATTGCCAAGTCTCAATCGTGCTTGATACACTAGCAAATATCTAATGATCATTTTCCAATTACAAGGCTGTGAATATGTTAGAACTCCCAACCTGAAGCTGAAGTCAATATCTGTTCAGTAGATACAAGTGGCAAACACTCTTTCAACATTCTTGTTGTTTATGTTATTAACACGACATTTCAACCGATCCATTCTACGACCTTCTTCGGGTGATCTATCCGAATGTAATGTTAGTAGAAAATTTTCTCGCCAATGGCAGGAATGTTTGTGACGTAGGATACGGGTATAATTCCTTTCTTTCCTTAGGCCTGGATTTCGATATTCTGTCCTTGTTGAGTAGGGGAGGCCACATTGGGTTGAATACCACATTTGTCGGACTTTTACACTCAGCCAACATGCTGGTGTATGCTGCTTTCATGCGGCTTTGTGTTGGACTTGGCTTGGCTTCGTAAATAATCGTTGGTGCATCGGTGGATATGCTTGCAAGTTGACGGATATAGTTATTCAGAAAGCTGATCTTAGTTTTGGCACAAGGCCATGAGTATGTGGCACTGAGTGGAGATCAAACTCGATACTTGGTGGTAATGGTCTGCTGAAACAGTTTGCTGACTACTGCACCCCTATGATGTACCCTGAGTTGACATATATAATAGTATGGAGCAATATATATATATATATATATATATATATATATATATATATATATATATATATACATATATATATATATATATGTGTGTGTGTGTGTGTATATGTATGTGTATATATATGTGTGTATATATATACATATATATGTGTGTGTGTGTGTGTGTGTGTGTCTCTGTGTGTGTGTGTGTGTGTATATATATATATATGATTTAAAATAGCTTTCGGGGACCCAATAGTGCGGATACCGAAAGCTTAATGAATAGTAGTTCAACCACAACATTTCTACAAATTATACAAATCTCACTAAATTTTGAAGAGGCCCTCAAGGAGCCAAGCCCCCCGGCCCCCAAATCTCCAGCTACTCTCTTGAGTTATTCTATTGTGGATTAATTAGAGAAGAGATGAAATTGTTATTGGTTATCGTGTTATGAAGGGTGAAGTGAGTGACACTACTTCAGGTGCTTATCGCCGCTAACTCTAAGTCAATTTTACAAATCGCGAACCGACCAAGTAAGTAAAATTGTGACTTGTGGAGCCCAAACAGGGGCAACTGAAGCCGTAGACGGTGTGAGGGTTTTACTTACTCACTTATCATGTTACAAACCAAAGCTATGTTTCGGCTTACTTAGAGGTCGCCACTGTAGCTAATTCCAAAAATTAATACGCTGTTTTCATTTATTTTTATAACTTAATAACTTCGCATTGTCTGTTTGTTTTATAGGGGGTTATTTTTTGTTCTGTTTTCTTTGATATTGTGGAATAGAATTGCAAAAGTCAAAAACAAACTTACCGTAGTCACCGAAAGAGCCATGTTAGTTTTCTGGGTCGCCCGCTTGAATTGAAGAAGAAGATTTGACATGACGAGACTCGAGAACCGGTCACTGGCGGCATTTTAATCAGCGTAACATGATTACAAAATATCGCTTGATTAGCTGTGAATTCAAACACCCACCCGTACTGGACCAATGCGAGGATATGATAAAAAAAGAAAAATAGCTTCATGATTTGCGACACACACAACTGACACCGTAGTGCTCAAAACAAATTGCACTGTAATAATTCGGGGTTTTTTTAAAATTTTGTTTGTTTCATTTTATTTTGAATTTCTTTTCGTCTTTCGTTCTCGAAGTTGGAGAGGTATATGTATTCAATTTCGTATTTTTGTCTTTCCGCCTGTCTGTCTGTCCACAAGATACCTCAAAAAGGTTTTTTTTAAATTTCTATGACATTTTGCGGAAGAGTGGATCGTAGTAGGGCAAGGAAGAGATATTTAAGGACGGATCCTAGAATTTGTTTTCAATTGATTCAGTGTATGGCGTTAATAGAAGTACACACTTTTTAAATGCTTCCTTATTTTTATTCTGTTTTGGGTTTGTTTGTTTTTTCAACTTTTCTTTCTCTATATCTTTACATTTGCCTTTTTGGTTATCTCCCTCTTGTTCGAGACGTCTTCGCCTCTCTATAAGAAGCTCTATCGGTCCGTCGGTTGGTTGGACTGTCCCCCATATTGTTTCTCAGCTGATTTAAGTCAGATTTACACGAAACTTTGTAGAAAGGTGTCCCTTGATAACATTTTTTTTTTACCTAGCTAAATATTCCACTCATGGTCTGGGAGTTTATGGCATTTAAACATTGTTTAAAAATCGATTAAAATCGAATTTCCCAGCTATATCGAGTCAGATTTACTTGAAACTTGGTAGTGTCTGACAAGAGGCTTTTTTATTCATAAAAACTTTCCCTCAGGGTCACGTGAACTATCAATAAAGGCGTTCAAACTCTATGTTTTAAAATCGATTTTCTCAACTGTTTAGATTTTCTTGAAACTCGACGGAGAGATGTTATCTGGTGGGATGCTTCTTAATTGAAATCATTTTCTACCCAGGGTCACGTGATCTGAAAATAATGGCTTTTAAAATTTAGAGAGGACGCTTCATTGAAATTTCGGTTCTTACTTTTCTTTGACTCTCGTTATTATCTTTACTTACTTGTTTTGCCTTTACTTAGCAAACCAATGTTTTTACATCGGCCACGGCTTCACATATCTCAAGCGTATCTTGTTTCGGCTTGTGATATAAGTAATAGATTTACTGGCGACAAGCACCCAGAGTGACGTCACTCACTTCACCAGTCTGGCTTACGACGAGCGGCCACCCATCTTAGTAATGAATCGGCTCGATGTTGCTCAACTTTGGTGATTATAGGAGAACATAATTTGTAACCCCTTATCCTCAGAGAGCAGTTATTCAATCCTAGTCCTAATGCTGAGAACTTAGTTGAGAGGCATTGATTATCATTTTTAAAGTTTTTGGTTGGACATGGCGATGGATTGGACCACGACCCCTCTCATTATCTCTCTCTCTCTCTCTCTCTCTATATATATATATATATATATATATATATATGTGTGTGTGTGTGTGTGTGTGTGTGTGTGTGCAATACTATGAAGACAATGAATATTTAATTCCTTGTTTATAACTCCAGGCTGAACATAGAATATGTGCCGCTGGCTAGCAGTTACCTCTAAAGGTCAATTTAGCGCCAGGTTATTTTTTGCATTTTCAAATACCTGTCTATCTATCTATCTATCTATCTAACGTTATCTTTACATTTTCAGCTTTCCTTTGAACTAACTTTCATTGCTGGCCTTTTCACATTCTTTGATAAATTTATTCTTTTATTTCTTTATTTATCACATTTTCTTTACTACTGCGGCAGGTGACGAAGAGTAATAGATATTACAATTACTGTAAGAACTGAAATTTCAGTCATTTGAAATTAATGGGTTATCAATGTTTTCCCCACACAACATGGCGGCTGATCTGTTGTTTGTTGATTCGAAGTAGTGGAGGGGGACAATGACCAATAAATGACTCTTTTGGTAACCAACCGACTTAGCTTTATCTAACGTTGCAATTGTTAATGCCATTGTTGTGGCTTTTTATTGTTGTTAATGACATTACAATATTTTGTTGACTATAGAAACTTGAATCGCGACTGATGTCCTTGGGGTGATTATTTTTTTTAAAACAGACGATAATACACACTAATGCTCGTTAGCGCATGCGCACTCACAGTTATGCACAAAGATGGACGCAAACACATTATATAGACACTGCACTAAATAACCTCCCCGAGAGGCGTGATTAATTGCTGCCTCCTATAAGGAATATATATAAGTAAGAATTACAAGGATATATATCCGGTGATTGTCAACATTTCAAGCATAACCCTACCTCCAGCTACCGGCAATATATTTTGCTGTTATAGTTATGAAAACAAGAAAGAATTCCCATTAAATTAAAAATCATCAACAACCGATAAAAGCTGTTTTCTTTTTCTTTCTTTTTGTAATTTTTTCATATTGAAATATATATATATATATATATATATATATATATATATATATATATATATATATATATATTATAAATTCTTTACATACATATACAATCATATAACCCTAAACGACGGGGCTGTTAAATTGTTTACGTATGGATCAGGACGTAGGAGCCCAAAGCTATTTCATTAGGTAATTTATTTTCAATTATTCAAATATTCTAGTTTCAAGTATGTTTTTTTTGAAGGTTCAACTCAACATTCAACATTTCTTTCATTTACATACACACTATTTTTCCCTTTTTATTTCAGTTTCAAACAACCGGTGATTCTGTGACGCTATCTTCATTGTGATATTACATTAGACTATGTCATTTTATTTACAACCTTTTAATCGTTATTACTTGTTCGGTTAATGCATTTCACGTATAAGTTCAGAATATTCTTCCATATATGGTTTGTGGGTGTTATCATTTAGGTTGAAAGTAACATCTAAAGTAATGTCTTATTTCCATGTTGGTCCTAATTTCTTCTTGAAAGTTATTTTTTCCCAATAAATAATGTATCTTTTAATTTTTCGCATTTTTGCCCGCCGCTATTTTCGACAACTAACACTGTTTCGATAAAGTCCTATATTTTTAGAATTTATTTTCTAGTAAGGTTGTATAAAATGTAAAAACCGATCAAGTCCGACATCTCTGCTGAATCCAGACATCCCATTGAAACATCAAAGCTGTAAACGTCGTTTTTTAGTCTATTGTTCTTGGTTATCGAACAGTACCGCCCGTCTACAGTATGTAGTTATTTCTATTTCGTTTCTGCTGATGTTAGTATAGGTTTTCGCAAATTCAATGGCTTCCTCGGAGATTCCTTTCGATATTGAAGGGTAAAAATCCATTATATCGAATTATACAAATGCACGCGTGTTTTTCTGCTTGATGTTGTTGAACCAGGTCATGGCATCGTCCGTATTTATTCACTGCTTCAGATGTAGTTGTTCTTTGATATTGTAGTTTATGTTTTCGAATATATTCTTACTATTTTTTCCTATCTGCGATTTAGTAAGGTTTGATCAGTCTAGTAGTGGGGTTGTTTAAAAAATCTGGTTTGTGGTCTGTCATGAGTGTAGAGGCATCTTTTTTCTGTAATGATTCTACTCATTTTGCTCATTGCAGTTTAATTTTTCGGTGATGTTTTTGCTCTCTTTATTCATAAATGTTTCATAGTTTTTTTCTTTTGGTACTTAACTTTTATAATTTTGGATGATGCTCTTACGAGTTTGTTGTAGGTCTGGTAGTCCTATTCATAGATTTTACTAGTTTTTTTTCTCCTTTCACAAATATGTTATCAATTTGTTCTATTTCCTTTACAATTTTCTCTGGTATGTACTTTATTTTTTAAATCTGAGTAAGTCCTGCTTGATTGTTTTCTAGTTCTTTATTTTGCAGTGGGCTCTTTTGCGTTTTGAAGTGGAAAAAATACTTTTACTTAGTTTTCTTATTTGTTTTGTTGGTATAGAAAAGGGCTTCCCTTACAAAACAAATTCTAAAATCTAATATTGCATATCAAGCTGAAATATTAACCCTAAAGAAACCCTTAGAAACAAAATATTACATTGGGACATCGAAATACCCTTTGAATTAAGATAAGCCAACCATACGTCACCTTTTTCAAATGAAAAATATTTAAAAAATACATCACTATCCACACATTACAGGGATCTCCAAGTTGGCAATCTCACACCCACAGAAAAAAATGGAAAATATTAAAACACACACAATCCAGAATATTGAAACTCCATGCTACTCTTGTCTAAATGAAAAATTCGAAATTATCACCCTCACAAAGAAAACAGATTTACCGAATAGAAAAAATCAAGTTGCTGTCAAAATTCCCATAAAAAAAACTAGTTTTTCACTTATCACGTACAGTTACTTTATTATTACTCCCCAACCGCTATAAGCACAAATGAATCCTCCAAGGCACATCTTTTCATAATCATCTTGGACATATAGAAGCTAAAGCAATAAGAATGTTTATGGAATTAAATATGGACAACTAACGCCATATAAAGATGAACCCTTAAACTAATAGAGAGATAATAATTATATGATATATCTCCTGGAACAAAATCCATCCCACTTAACTGATTGATCATCAACACGACTGATAAAACGTGCCGAAAATAATCCAAATACAACCCACATAATTTATAATAACCAGTTGCAAGCATAGAGATTAAAACCTCACCCTCTCTACTGGAGATAAACAAGCAAATATAAAGAAAAAGAACAAATAAAAAGAATTGATTGTATGAGGCTACAAAAATTACCAGCAGATTAACCCGGTATAATATCGGAAGCGATTTTAAACCCCACAAACCAATAACATAACGAAGAGAATATAGCGTGAACTGAATTTTCGAATTTCAGAAAATCGAATTCAACAAAACCAAAAACTTATACCACGCATTAAAAAACTCGAGAGACAACGAATGAAACAATCATGAACGGTAAAAACGAAAAAAAAGAAGTATAGATATAATAGGGCGGTCTTTTCCACCCAGAGGAGAGAATACACAACCCTCAATAACGTTATAAATAGGGATAAGAATAAATCGAATCATTCACCCGAGGAAGCCCAAAGGGGAGAAACATGTGTTTGTGTAGCAAATCCATTATTTGACCATGTATATATATATATATATATATATATATATATATATATATATATATATATGTGTGTGTGTGTGTGTGTGAGTGAGTGTGTGTGTGTGAGTGAGTGTGTGTGTGTGTGAGAGAGAGAGAGAGGGGGGAGAAGAATCGGAATGAGATAGTGTTTAATTCAAATTGTATTCAAAAAGTGATTTCCCCACTGCTCATTTTTAACAGCAACAAGATAGTTCAGTTGAAAAAGAGGGTGCAAAAAGATCAGACTGTAAATCCATCCCCCTCCCCACGAAATATATTGGGGGAGGGGTCTGAGACATCATATAAACTATTAAAAAAATTAAAATGTCAATGGGCAGGCCATGTTGCAAGAATGAAAAACAACCGATGGACATCACGACTCACCACATGAATCCCCAGAGATCACATGAGAAACCGAGGCCGACAAAACACAAGACGGAAGGATGAACTAGATAAATTCAGGAAATACTGGCTCAGCGACGCCCATGATATAGAATCGTGGCGAATCCTAGGGAAGGTCTATGCCCAACGACGAACGTTAAAAGACTGATGATGATGATGATGATGGTGGTGGTGGTGGTGATGATGATGATGATGATGGTGGTGGTGGTGGTGGTGGTGATGATGATGATGATGATGATGATGATGAATTACCAAAAACCAATTTACTAAAAAAAACTTTCTCGGGTAATATTGGTACACAGAAAATTTCATAGGGCTAAGTTCTTGCGATAGGATGTCACATCGAGACAGGTAGACTGACAGACTGGTAGACAGAGGCACAGACCTTTGATAAATCATGATATGATGTATGTAAACTTCCAACGAAATAGGTCGAGTCTGATTGTGTAAGCTACAAAAATGCATTTGACTCCTGTTATTGTAGCTCTCTCAGGGATTGAAGAGTGTCGTTATAACGGGTGGATTTATACGAACTGTATTAATAACAAGAAACCAAAATTACTTTTTATTTACCTTTTACGGTCTCATGCCCGATATATGGGTTACACATCTGCAAATAGAATGAATGAACCAAAAAGTGTTTCCAAATAATTTACTGAATTCTTCATGTGATGTTCCTCTAAATTAATCTCCGACAATAGTTTTGCGAGAATATTGAATTAAACTTGCCGTTAGAATAGATTAGTCGTTAAAAACTGTTGTTGACAAAACGAGGCTTTACCCGTACTAGTTTAAATTGGAAATTTAATTGTTCTTGACCAATAAAATCAATTCAGTCCAATCGCTTTGGATACATACGCCTGTTCTCAAACGATCGTCGAAAATAAACAACACTGAGCCTGGACAGTACCTAGATGGGTGATCAATTTTGGGATATCAGATGCCTTAAAGAGCCTCCCGTGGCGATCCCGTTAATTCTCTGCTAAGAACACGTTCAGTAACGCAAGCCACGCACTCTAAACAACCCTCTGATTATCAGCCATTGATGATAAAACCTGATAACATCTCTAAACAGAAATAGAAAAAAAAACTTGAATATTTTGACGTTTTAGAAATTCTTTTCGAGTTTTTTTAATTTCATTATTATTTTTTAATCAACTTTTGTCGCTAATTCGATAAGCCTTAATCTATTTCTGCTATTTCTAATCTCTGTACACAGGCAAAATTAATGTTTCTTCAATCAATGTAATCTAATAAAATACGACTTGAAAAAAACAAAAAAATATCTCCCACTATTTCTCAACCTTTTAGCTGCAAATTGGAAAGCTACGTTTTTTACCCCTGTCAATGAATTTTGAGAGGTGCACGAGTAAATATTTGCTTTAGGTTCGTGAAATCCATTATACTCAACAGGTTCAGTTTTTCAAAAGGAGTTAACCGATAATGCTGACCTGTACAGTTGCAGCTCCTGCAAACAATTCCGGATGCTTAGACCGGATGATATATTCACGTTGTCAGATGTTATGTTTACCAGTGTTGGATTTCCTTTATGTGGTACAAGTCAATTCCTTATAGCCAACTATACTGTACTTCGGATTTCTTTTCTGAATATTTTGTATCTGTTTGATTCTAAGTCTTGTTACTACACTGAATTGTTGAGTTGATCTCTCTTTCTTGATTCCGACTTGTACGAAAACCTGGTATTATCGCGTAAAACCCATATTTGGAGGATGCAAATGTGAGTTATTTTTGTTCGCATCAAGTTGTGTGATATTGGAGGTGGCAGGAAGCTGGCGTCGGAAGTGGTAATAATGATTACACAACTGACTAACACTTTACTCATAATCAGAAATTGACATAGTGTATTTGATAGGATATAAAACCCCCCATGACCAAAAATATCCTCCGGGTCTTACATGCAATGATGATGTATCTTGGAAGCTCCTATCTAACCGAGCCTCCACGAGAACAGGATGTGACACAAGGCCGTTTTTACGTGAGGAACCTCACACGCGAACGTATAAGACAGGAACTTCCGCAAAAATCCTCTTTATTCCTGGCAACTACTATCAATGGCTTAGTTGAAAAGCTCGTACAATCGCATGAGGTGCATGCAGTAGGCTTGATTTACATTGATTTAATATTGCAAAGACATAAGAGTATTTGATTTGGTCAGAGGACGAACCCTGATCCCACTGATCTAGACTTCACAGAGCAATGCCAAGGGCATCGCACCTGCGTCCATTTGGCCAGAAATGATCTTCCAAGTATAAATTTGAATGATCAGGAAGCTATCTGGTAAACTGATGTTTATTTAGACACCGTAGACTATTAGCGCTGTTATCTCGCCTAACTCCATGAAACGCTAACGAAAATTGGTGTTGCATTGTGTTATATGTAGATAGTAACAAGAAATATTTACTTGTCTTTTACTGCATGTCCATTTTCTTTGCTTGCCTAGAAGCCTGATATTCTGATCAGCATTTAAAGTATCACAACTTCCGAAAAAAGGTTAAAAAATGAATGAAGATTTAATAATAAATCCATTGCAATCGTGGATTTGTCACCGTCGATGATTGCGTCATAGACGCTCATTACTGAACATAGATGTCTATATTGTTTACCCTAGTTACATTAAATGTAATAGTGTTAGAATTTCTAAGAAGAACGAAGCATTGTCTTATCTTTGTTTTATTTACTATTTCTTTCATCTTATTTTTGTTCCTTTTAAGCGCAACTACCAGACCGTCATCCTATGGTCGTTAATTTAACTAATCAGATAGGAAATAAATGATAAGCCTCCGATTATCATTATTATTATTATTCAAACTTGGCCATATTGCAGTATGCTTCACTTCTCCGACTGACATACGCCGCCATCTTGTTCGTTTGAATTTTTTATACTATTAGTAATAGACGTAAAAGCATTCGAATTTCTTAGCATTGTTGATTATCATCAATTTTTCTCTGGTATTTTATTTCTCTTGTTTATGTTGCTATTTAGCTCAACTTTTGGTAAAACTCGAGATTTTATTGTTATAATCTATTTGCTGAGGTCACCGCTGAACTTAGTGCAATGACCGACGCATTATAAAAACAGAAAGCACTGGAACATACTTTCAATGCCCATCATCGAGGAACTGTTATCGCTTACGAATCCAATAATATTTTCTAAAGGAATATTGCTTTCTCGCAACGTAGATTCAACAGGATTGAAAAAGTCAACAACTATATTTCTCAATAGTGCGTCTACGACATTATGCTTATTCAAATCAAAATAACTCATGACTAAAGCTAAAATCCGGGTAACTTAAATGGCTGTACTTTCCCAATTACGATAGATTACAATTTGAGAACTTTTGTGTCATGCAGATGTCCGTTATCACTATTTATTTCATGAGTGGCAATTCCTTCCAAAATGACACGTGGAAGTTTATCTTTTCCATGATAATTTTTCAACAATCTAACTCTCTGGAAATGCTTTCTTACATACTATCAGACAATAATCAATGTTGGTCAAATAGCCAGCAAGAAGCAGTTCGCTTTTGGCTCTTCATTTTCTGATGACTTCTTTTTCTTTGCCATGAATTGAGTCAGATCAACACTAGATCTTATCAGCAGCAACCTTTTAATGTCTCTGTTTGGACACTGACTTTCCTTCAAAATCACCAGTTCTCTCTATCAGGGGCGTCGCAGTGCCAATATCTCCCGTATAATACCATCATCATATTTTCTGCCGGTCACAGTTCTGCATATGATTTCTGGGCATTCATGATCTGAGCTGACTCGCGATATCAAGTGGTTCTCTGACATTCTTGCAACTTTGCCTGCCCATTGCCAATTGATTTTTTCAATGGATTCTGTGATATCTCCGTCTAATATACCGTGCTGTCTCATAATCTCTCCATGTGCGTTCAAGTGTGATCCTCCCTTCAGCACGGTGCATGCTTCTTAGATTGAGAGACAATCTATTGGTTAGGTACCATATTTTGGCATTCGTTGAAGACCCTTCTTTCCAAAATTAATTGGATATTTTTGTTCTTGAATGTTGACCTTAGATTTAGACACTTCAAAAAACTTCTTATGTTTTACAGAATTATTTCATCAGAGTGAACCTATTTGCATTTCTCAGAGTAATATCCTAACACTTACAGTAGCTTGCTTCCTTGTCGTTTTTATCTTGTTGAAACCAATCCTTATGTTTAAGATCCTGCAGTCATTCGAGGAAGAATGACAGAACATACCATTTCCTTTTTAGCCGGTGCCTGCATTTCATCACTCATCATGACAGCGAAAGAAATATACAAATATAACAAGGTTATTCGGACAGGAAACCGCCCATAAGTATATTACGATGCAAGACCAACAAAAAGACTCAGCTTAATGCTATATACAAAACAGCTTCTGTGCAACAACAGTGCACGTAACATACGAGATTCAAACACATTTTATGACCAATCTATCGATAGTTTTTTCATTATTTCAAAGGTTATCTTAAATACGTCTATGTAAATATATTTGAGTTATTTTCAAGAAGAACTTATCTATTTGAAGTGTAAAAAAACAGATTAGAAACAAACCTCAAAATATAAAACAAGAAACCCAGACAAAGGGTGAAAACCTCAGATGGGGGTGAGGGTTAACAGCACCAGCAGCCCTGGATTCCTAGTTCCAAAATCTTTGCAACAATCTTCGGGACTCTTCCCAAGTGCGATGACAAGGGAGGAGATTATGTTGAAAAAATGGATACTTGGCTCTTCATATTAGATGTTCGATCACTATTGGTACGACTGTCAATTGCATGTTCCCATATTTTTCAGTTCTCTGGCAAGGTCTACTTATCAAGCTTTTCACTTTCTTTCAACTTTACTCTGTGGTTGAGTGAAACAGCGAATTCCACGCTTTTTTTCTCCTTCTTGTTCACTGTAGCTAGAAAGTGTCTTCTGGTCTAGAATGGGATAAACAGTTTGAATCTCAAAGTCCCAGAGGAATTTAAATCTCACTCTCCCAGAGTATTTCTGGTCTATGTATGTACTACTGTTTTTCATGGTCGAAATGCAGTCGTTTACACAGTTCTCAGTGGATCACCTTCCCTACCTAGTCATGCATTTTTAAAATCTTCGTGGGCTAATTTATTGTATTCTCTAACCTGGTTGATTTTCTCGTGTTTATTCCTGCATAGTCTACATTTTCTCTTCTCTCGTGTCTCATCGATCTTAGCATTCATCTTAGCCTTTATATAATTGGGTTTTACGGCGTCTGGGTCGCTATTAAGAGTGAAACACTTTATCACTGATTTTTGCGTTTCCAGATTCTTTAGTTTTCATCCTATTGCTTCTATAGTAGTATTTGGCTGTTGTAATTAATCTTTCCCCAATCTGTCTTGTGTAATCTCCTAGTCCCTTAATCGCAGGGTCAACGCAATCCTTGGTGCCACCTGGTCTAAGTCCTCACTCTTCTTTTTACAAATTCTTTTTGGCAAATTTGAGATCATCTTTATACATGAGGTGATCCACATTTTTCTGCAAATTTATAAATCTACAAGCCTGGCTTCTGTAGGGTTAAATTTACTCAAGCTCCTATTTCAAAAGAAGATGATTACTGCAACTTTTGTATTCTATATTTGATTTGAAAAGATTTTTTTAAAAGACATATATTTATTATACATGTATATATCTATTAGAATGAAATGAACCCTTGCGTATTTCTAACAAAATTTTTGAGATATGTAAGACTGGTCAAGTTAGTTCAACCGGTAAGAGACAAGGTTTGTACTCCCCTAAAATTGATGAGGATTGTCCTTGTTATTCTTGCTACTGTACAAAAACAAAGTCAACTCCAGGTTAGGACTGGAGTTTGAAGGTTATAGTGCTTATAGTGAGTTACCTTGGAAGATAACTCTTTTTATCTTGACCTCGGCTCAATGTTTTCCCTCTGGCAGTTAGTTCCACTCTCCAGTTTTCCATTGCCTTAATAATGAAGTCCTTTACTAATTCTGAGATTTTTAGCATCTTGAAGCATCTAACCTGGATCATGTTGTAGACCTTTTTGCAACATATCCAAAAGCTGGGTACTTCTTATATGTTTTAACTTCTTTCAGTATATTCTGATCAATGCATGATCACTCATTTCTCTGGTTCCCTTTGGAAGTCCTCGGCTTTCTAACGAGTTATAGGTTAGTACGTAGCTAGGATTTACTACCTCATATGGACGCACATTATTGGTCTATGATTATTTAGCTATGTCCCTTCTTCGGGATGCTCATGGATCAAAGTGATTTCTTTTCATCATCCATTCGGGGATTTTCACTTCCTTCAGTCTTTTGCTTAGCCGTTATGTCGATTTCTTAGGAATCATCCCTCCCTCTCCGGTATCACAAGTTTCTCTTGTTTCTGATTGTGATTGGTGGAATATATCTAAGGGCATCAAAGACTCAAAATGACGCCATCCACTTCACTATCAATGATTACAGCACTTGGTATTCTCATGCAGTTACTCATTTAGTTACTGACCAGGCTCAGCGTTGCTTAACTTCGGTGAACGCACAAGAACTGGTGTATCCGACGTGATTTTACCGTTAGCTGGATCTCTTGTAATTCGCTTTCCTTAATGGTCAGCCATTACTATTATTCCTTATGTTGTTGTTGTTGTTGTTGTTCACTAATTTTACTATTATTCGAAAATAGAATGTATTATTATTGTTGTCTCCGTGGTATGGAAAATTTAAAGAACAACAAAACACTCCTATTTTCCTCTAGAACGGACATGGTGTAAAATTAGCCTCCCTTCCTTGTAAAAGTTCAGAATGGGAGCAAAAAAACGGAAGTACGTCAATGAACATTGGTTATTATGACATTAAAACGAATAAAGCACAAAAGATTGGGGAGTGGATCCGGTCGTGCAAAGGAAGAAACAATAACTAAAAAATAAGGGCACACCTGCTTTGTTAACTGACGGAATTCAACTGCCCTTGCGATAGCCGTCTTTTTCTGGACTTGCACTAAAATAAATTTACATCTTCGCTCACACTCAAAACATAAAAAACACCACAATCTTTCGGAGCGCGAGGAGGAGACATGAATTCTAAGATCAACACGAATCAACGTACAACACTTGTAAGAAATTGTTCCACTTTTACACACACATATTCAACAATAATCCTAAAGAACTGTGAATTGAAATCACTTGGGTTCCCGTGAAATAACTTGTTTTTGTGAAACCCAACTTATATTCTTTTTCTATTTCTCCACATTTTACTACTCAAATAAAAAGATCGGGAATTATTACAAAGCTGGGGTCTCGGCGTCTTTTGTTTCATTTTTTCGTTTCGTTTCTTTTTTTGTTTTGTTTTGTTTTGTTTTGTTTTTTTACACGCCAGTATCAACTGTTATTAATCGAAATAATCTTCACATTTTGGGAAGATACTAAAAGTTCCAGAACAACTGCTGAGGGCAAGAGTAAAAGACGAAAGGAAAGCGTTTGCTCTTCAGGCATCAGTAGTCAGAACTGGCCCGAGGCATAAGTGAATAGGGTCCCGTAGCTACCAGAGTGTCCATAATATTGTGATGATGGGCCCTGAGGAGGCGGTGCAGGCCCAAAGGGTGGTGGGCCCTAAATGAAATCCCCCCTACGACTTGGGTCAGCTTTGCCACTAGCCCGGGGCTTCGCTTGTTTTAAGTGCGGAAAAGTCTGTACGTCGCGCTAATTGGGCCCCATAACCACATTTGACCTTATAGAAGTTCCTTCCCTGATCCTCGACAGTAACGCCAATAACACCTATTATTTCCACAGCTTGAATTGAAAAGGCAAAATCCCTGAAAACAAATTCAATAGTAGTCACTACTTGGGAATTTCTCAATTAGAAAAACAATCAGCTGCTTTCATCAGTTAAAAATGCAACTGCCTACGTTTATTAATCAAAAATACAATCAACTACATTCATCAGTTCAAAATACAACCACCTACACGTTTCCGATATGAAAGTTTTCATAGAATATAAATCTTAAGAAGCAGAAAATATTCTGGGAAAAAATAAAGGAAAGGGAAATCCGACCAATTCTGTTGCGATTGTATCGTAGGCTTCACATTTCGTACTTATTCTTGGTATGTACTGAAAGTATGCATCGTCCCGCTTCTTATAGTACAATTATTTAAATCTATCAACCAAAGCTGTTGACCCAGATTTCTTCAGTTTTCAAATCAGTCTGTCTGGCTGGCTATTTATGTATGTATTGTGCATACGGGCAGCACCAATGGATCTAAAGGGCTGAAAATTTAATGTCTTGTAAAAATGTTTTTTTGGTTTCTTAAATATTCCCTCAAAAAGGTTTTCGATGGGGAATCTATTTACAAACTAGATCTTTTTTTAAAAGACTGGTAAACGTCAGACTCGAAGGGAAATCTCTGGGAGGGAGAACATAAGGAAGACCAAAAAGACTTTGGGTGGATGATGTTAAACCACGGACAAGGTCTATTAATCGGAATGAGATTTAAACACAAACTCTAACTGGAATGAGCTGAATACGAAAACTCGAAACAGAATGAGCTGGTGGAAATACGGTCATGGTATTGCGTGTTCTGCTACTAAAGAAAAATGTTTGATATTCTCTTTATTAGTAGCATTATTTTATCCCTAGCTTTACTCCATCTTATTACCGTTGCTTTTTATCTGAAAACTCTGACTCAATACACTCTTCAGAATTAGAATTACTAGAATATTTTTCAATATTGGGGATATACCAATCATATTGGGATGATATCAAGTTTTGTCTCTTTTGCTTATCCATATTTAAATGTTCCATAAAAGCTCATAAAATGAAGCGGGCTTCCATCAAATGGGTAAAGTGACTCAACACTCACTCAACAATTGAACTGATTTAACAGGTAATGTACACCTGGTGTAAGCAAGTGCACTTTTTACCACATTCCAAGTGAAAAGCAAGATTTTATTTTTCGAAATCTGTTCAAGTAATCTATGAATTACATCATCAAACACGAAGGAAGACTTGAAGAAGTTGGAAGGATGATATCAAGCAATGGACAAGTTTTATTGACAGGGTTTATTTGAGTGCAAAATCTTGGTTCTAGGGGAAAGAGGTGTTTGCAGCCATGCTAACACCCATGCATAAACACGACCAGCTTAAAGTTTGAAGCTACCAGAGAAGCAACTGTTAATAAACAGCTGGCTATCATGTACGACTAGCAGGGATATCCGGCTTTAACCGGGAAAAACAGAGCTTCAAGATGGACAACACAATGAATTACAAATACCACCTCTTACCAAACCCCATGTTACCAACGCCTCAATGAGAATTTTGAAATCCTCACCTTTATCAATAAAGCAGGAAACAAAAAAAACAGAATTATTGAATAGAAAAAATGAGGTAGCGTTAAAATGCCGGCACCGATCAAAATTTCTATTAAAACATAATTTAACAACCTACATATAGGTATACAAACCCTAACCACCATAGCTATCTTATTCCTCTCGTTATTATTGATAACAGTAGTAGCAGCATTACTATTGACATCAACTTTATCATTATCTTATACCTCCAGCCACTCCAAGAACAACATAATTATCTTGGATCTATAGAAACAAGCCAGATCTACAAAATATGTAAAAGAATTATACAAACAAATAAGGTCATGTATATGCGAACCACAACACTGAGGAGCAGATAAAAATAAGAATAGATTACTTCCTTAGAGGAAACATGCTGCAAAGAACTAATGGTTTTACAACGCATTGATAGAGAAAATGTCCACAGCATCCCCTGTAAATTCATAACTACTAGACAAGAATTTGTCGCCTCGATGTAAACCAAAACAAGCATTGACCAAAAACTGAATTTGGGGAAAAAAAAGGAATAATATGTATGAATAGAATGAGAGGAGAGTTCTCTACCCAGAAAAAAAGACCTCCCACAGAAAAACTTCCCAAATGGGGATCTAAAATAAATCGAATCGTTCGCCCGAAAAAGTCCAAACAGAACAGAAACATAAACGTGTTTGTGTAGCAAATCATATTTCAAGCTGTGCAATTCTTCAGTGTCTTTTTTGACTGTTTTACATATACTCTGTTATTAAGGTAGAATTGGTTTATTCCCTTTTTTCATATGGTAGAGTTTGTAAGATTTCATTGTGATTAAAGAGTTTAGGTAAATTTATATCATTAAGTCCTGTCTTTTCATAAAAAAACGACAATGCATACACACACACACACACACACACACACACACATATATATATATATATATATATATATATATTTATATATATATATATATGTGTATATATATCACAACATATTGTACCAGTGAAGCATTCATCAGCCCACACTTGTATGGGCTTCATAGAAATTTTTGGGAAAAGGAAAGAAAAACAAAAAACGATGCGAACATTTTGATTAAATCAATCTCGTAATCTCCCATAATCTTTCTCCCCCCCCCTCTGTCTCTCAATATATGCATATATGAAAGTATATTTTGGTTTATCCACTTCTGACTGTGGTTAAAAACAGATTTCCACTTGTTTTAGGGATATTTCCAAACCTCTCTTGCGGAATCTCACTTATTTTAAGTGTCCAATCCATTTTCATAGAAGTTTTACTTTTCATATTATTCTTCATAATTTCTATTCATTTATTTTTTGCTTATTACCTAAATGCAAATGTCAACGACTCAATATGATGCTTGTAGACCATGTCCAAAATGCTAGAGCAGTGCTTTTACTACTATTTTGTTCCATCTTGACTGCTGAACATTCTGTCATATCCATTGTCAGTTAGTTATGTATATGGTGATTGGGGTTATAATATTAGGCCAGTTTAGTGCATAACGTATGCAAACTGTAAACTTCCGAATAAAACAGCGGCCGTAGCGCGCACAAGGACAATTCAAAGCGTAAGAAGTGCTAATTGGGAATTTCCAATTGAGGAGTGTAGGTGTTTATGTTGACGAAAAGAATGTTTTTCGCAGAAATAGAGTAGTTATATTTTATCCGTTTTCTCCCGCTTCATAGGTTTCAAGAAAGAAGGAAGACAATGTCTATATTGTGGGAAAACATTTTATGTAAATATGCACATGTTACAATGAAAATTGGGAAAGTAGTGATTCTGTGGAATCCCAATGAGTTTTGTGAAATCTTTGACCGTTTCATTAAACTAATCTGTATATTCACCATAAATACAATATAATCTGTATATACACAGTAAATATCTCAGCAATATATATTTGATATTTACAAAGTTTAGCTTAGTTTGACACAAGGCTACAATATCAGGGCACCCAGTAATGATCGAACTCATTGCTGTAGCAAAGGCCAGCACCCCTTCAATACATTATACTTTATTCCCTTAAAATCTGTATCAATCAGGAAGCCATTCATGAATTACAAACACCACAGAATTAATGGAGAGTGTATTGAGTGCCATGATAAAAAGCAACACTAATAAGATGGAGAAAAATTAGTAATAAAATAAGGGTAATAAGGAAGTGTTTTGACCCAGAGCGTAGTGATAAAAAGTCACAAATTGTCCATTTCGTCGCACCATCTTATATTGTGCCGGTCACAGTTTCAAAAATTATCTCTGGGGATCCACGTCGTGAGTCGTGATGTCTACCGATTATCTGACATTCTTGCAACATGACCTGCCCATTGCCATTTGAGTTTTCTAATGGATTCTATGATATCTCTGATTTCTGTTCTTCTCTAATGCATTGTGCTATCTAGTGATCTCTCAATGTGGTGTTAATCATGATTCTCTCCTGTGCACGTTGCATGGTTCTCAGTTTGAGGGTCAATCTTTTGATTAGATTCTATGTTTCAGCTCCATAAGTGACTATCGACAAGGTGCATACCTTTTTTTTCAGGACTAATGAGATTTTCTTGTTCATGAAGGTTACGTTTGCTCTAACGAAAGCTTGCCATCCTAGAGTGATCCTTGCTTGATTTTTTCTGCTTTCGCTGAATTCATGGAAATTAGTTGTCCTGGGTAGATGTAGAGGTCTACTTTCTTCAGATTTGTATTTTCGATTTTGATCGTTGTGTCTTTGTCAAATGGAAATGGGCTGGTCATGTTGCAAGGATGTTTGTTATACATGATCTTTGATTTACAGAAGTTCATGTGAAGACCAACTTTCTTGCTTCCTTCATTCTGTCTGTCTAGTATTATTTGGAGATCATGAAAGTTCTTAGAAAAGATGGAGTAAAACTAGGAATAAAATCTATACTTATAGACATCAGTGTCTGTTTTCCTGTAACGCTAAAATGGTCACGTTTATTTTTGTTCTTATTCGAGTGTTTAGACCAGCTATAAGTTCCATGTTTTGGATACATGACCTCAAAAATCGTTTAAATGAACGTGTGTAAAAGGAAGTAAATAGTGTATTTAAAGTCGTTTTTTTACTGTTTTAAAAATCCCTTTACTTGAAGTAGGGGCCAGTAAAGTGGGGTGGTTTTCTATCAAGTTATAAAATGACCCCTCTATGATGCTTTTTAGTGTAAGATATCCCTTGCCATAAAAAGGGGGACCGGTTTTCTGTTGGTATTTAGTTTTAAACTGACCTCCATGTTTAATACATCTCTATCTATTGCTTCAAGTAACAAGTCCGTAGACGAGATACATATTTCATATTTTGCATATAAAGCCCTAAGTAATGTCTGAATAAAATGGTACGAAAACAATAATATTTTTTGCGTTTTAAGAGCAATTTTTACACCTTTTTTTAGAGTTTACAGAACTCAGCAGACAAATGATAAAATTAACCCCACCCACTCATCTTGCACCAGGATTTATTCACAACACAATTATTGTATTTACTCGCTTCCAGAAGTGACACGTTTTTAATGTGCGGTTCCAGTTACGGTATTGTTACAAAAATTGCTCCAGTCCCAAAGTGTGGAGTTGCGAGGGCGTCAAGGTAAGCCCAACCAATCCCTTTCATTGCAACGGGAGGGCACTGCTTCAAGCTATTGTTTTTAGGCCACAGTTCGAATCCTTGGTCAACTGCATTTAGCAATAATGAGCCTAAAGAAGCCATCATTGGTAACGGCATTGAACCAGTGCAAAAGAACAGATACTACGCTCTGAACAGTGCTCATATGCATTTAAACTAAACCCTTCATATACTAAGAGTTCCGTTGAAATCAGAAAAATGGGTTCAGATGATTTGCATAAATTTAATTTATATCACCTAAATTCAATCTCAAAGGGTATGAATGCAAACATAATATACATTTACATATTAAAGTATGTTTTAGATTGTTTTAAAGATATTCCACTCAAAGTGTGGTTCAATATGATGGGGGACCAAGTCGATTGCCCTGATATTTGGAATGGAGAATCAACAAAAACCGAATTCCTGCGGAGGATAACCTTCGGGGTCAATTGAGGTCACCAGAGATCTTTCTCTAGACAATGATCGTTTCTAAACATCAGAAATATTAATTTTTGTGTCAGGATTTTCGTCATTCATTCTTCTTGCAAATAGCACACATATTTCTCACAATAAAGCCAGTACATAAACAAAGTGTTTTGGTCAGGGACGGCTTTTTTGGCAATGTGATGTGTTACTGTTGCTAAGTCTGTGTAATTTTTCTTATCTTCCTTTATCTCTTCTCATTGACAAAAAGCCAACGTAATCAATTTTGTAGTGAAGAAAAGCTTCTCTTCAACCCTTCTGTTTTCTCGTTGATAAAAATTGAACGTAATTCAGTTGATAGTGAAAGCAACGTGGTGCAAGGGTTGAGCTTGATCATGTAATTTTCCAAGATAAACTTAAGAGTAATTATTCTATTTTCTGGGTTTGGGGTGAAGTATTGTAAACCATAATTATCAATTTTTGACTAATATTCAGGTAGATCTTTATTTCTTGTAGATTTCTTTGGTCACTACTTCAATAAGACCACCAATCTAGGGCAGTCAGTAAGCGCATATGGGAAGTAAAGATTTATGTAAATAATAGTTTTTCTATTTGTTGCGTTGGGTTGGGTAAAAACTGGTATTTGTAATTCATGGATGGCTTCCTGATTGATACAGATTTTAAGGGAATAAATTATAATGTATTGAGGGGGTGCTGGCCTTTGCTACAACAATGAGTTCGACCATGACTGGGTGCCCTGATATTGTAGCCTTGTGTCAAACTAAGCTAAACTTTGTAAATATCAAATATATATTGCTGAGATATTTACTGTGTATATACAGATTATATTGTATTTATGGTGAATATACAGATTAGTTTAATGAAACGTTCAAAGATTTCACAAAACTCATTGGGATTCCACAGAATCACTACTTTCCCAATTTTCATTGTAACATGTGCATATTTACATAAAATGTTTTCCCACAATATAGACATTGTCTTCCTTCTTTCTTGAAACCTATGAAGCAGGAAAAAACGCATAAAATATAACTACTCTATTTCTGCGAATAACATTCTTTTCGTCAACATAAACGCCTACACTCCTCAATTGGAAATTCCCAATTAGCACCACTTACGCTTTGAATTGTCCTTGTGCGCGCTACGGCCGCTGTTTTATTCGGAAGTTTACAGTTTGCATACGTTATGCACTAAACTGGCCTAATATTATAACCCCAATCACCATATACATAACTAACTGACAATGGATATGACAGAATGTTCAGTAGTCAAGATGGAACAAAATAGTAGTAAAAGCACTGCTCTAGCATTTTGGACATGGTCTACAAGCATCATATTGAGTCGTTGACATTTGCATTTAGGTAATAAGCAAAAAATAAATGAATAGAAATTATGAAGAATAATATGAAAAGCAAAACTTCTATGAAAAGGGATTGGACACTTAAAATAAGTGAGATTCCGCAAGAGAGGTTTGGAAATATCCCTAAAACAAGAGGAAATCTGTTTTAAACCACAGTCAGAAGTGGATAAACCAAAATATACTTTCATATATGCATATATTGAGAGACAGAGGGGGGGGGAGAAAGATTATGGGAGATTACGAGATTGATTTAATCAAAATGTTCGCATCGTTTTTTGTTTTTCTTTCCTTTTCCCAAAAATTTCTATGAAGCCCATACAAGTGCGGGCTGATGAATGCTTCACTGGTATGATATGTTGCGATATATATATATATATATATATATATATATATATATATATATATATATATATATATACATATACGTGTGTGTGTGTGTGTGTGTGAGTGTATGCATTGTCGTTTTTTTATGAAAATACAGGGCTTGATGATATAAATTTACCTAAAATCTTTAATCACAATGAAATCTTACAAACTCTACCATATGAAAAAAGGGAATAAACCAATTCTACCTAAATAACAGAGTATATGTAAAACAGTGAAAAAGACACTGAAGAATTGCACAGCTTGAAATATGATTTGCTACACAAACACTTTTATGTTTCTGTCCTGTTTGGACTTTTTCGGGCGAACGATTCGATTTTTTTTAGATCTCCATTTGGGAAGTTTTTTGTGGGAGGTCTTTTTTTCTGGGTAGAGAACTCTCCTCTCATTCTATTCATATATATTCTTTCTTTTTTTCTTTTCCTAATTCAGTTTTTGTTCAATGCTTGTTTTGGTTCACATAGTGGTGACAAATTTCTGTCTGTTAGTTATGAATTTACAGGGGATGCTGTGGACATTTTCTTTATCAGTGTGTTGTAAAACCATCAGTTCTTTGCAGCATGTATTCTATTCTTATTTTTATCTGCTCCCCAGTGTATGGGGTCGCGTATACATGACCTTATTTGTTTGTTTAATTCTTTTACATATTTTGTAGATCTGGCTTGTTTCTATAGATCCAAAATAATTATGAAAAGATGATAGTGTTGTTCTTGGAGTGGCTGGAGGTATAAGATAATAATAAAGTTGATGTCAATAGTAATGCTGCTACTACTGTTATTAATAATAACGAGAGGAATAAGATAGCTATGGTGATTAGGGTTTGTATACCTATATGTAGGTTGTTAAATTATGTTTTAATAGAAATTTTGATCAGTGCCGGCATTTTAACGCTACCTCATTTTTTTCCATTTGATAATTCTGTTTTTTGGGGAGGAGTGCTCTATTGATAAAGGTGAGGATTTTTAATTTCTCATTTTGGCGTAGGTAACATAGGGTTTCAATGTTCTTGGATATGTGTGTTTGCTTCAATATTTTCCATTTTACTCCGGTTGCTATCTGTTGGTCGCCAGTAATGTGTTAACAACAGTGTATTGTTTTTTTATTAGTTGTTTCTAAATAATGATATATGGTTGGCTAATCTTCGTTTGAAGAGTGCTTTAGATATTCCCATATAATATTCGCTGTACGACATTTCGCTTCAAAGGGTTTCTCATGGGTTAATATTCCGGTTTGATATACGATATTCGAACCCGCCACCGATGGGGAAACCGCTTCAACGCAATGATGTTCCAACCATTGTGCCAAACAGCCGCCGGTAATGCAAAGGCCCAAATAACTGCTTTCAATCCAAATTTTCATATAATTCATTCTTGGTCTTTTCGCTTCTTTCAACGCAACACTTATGTCTGGAGAAATGGATGTATGTGTTCCGACAGGATGATCAGAGGTGGATTCGATTCCTGCAGTAGCCCTATCCTCTCTAATTGTTTATTTTATTTGCGTTGTGGGTGAGTGTTACGTTAGCCGCGTAATGACGAGGGACCATTTCAATATAAGTTTCTAATATATGAATTAAATAATATGAAAAGGAAATTCCAGCTACACTAGAGTAATTGATTAATTTCTCAGCTTTATTCACTCAGTAAATATTCAGCTCTATGGATAGATATTATCAATAACATATATACTGGACACATAGCGCAGTGGTTACAGCATCAGACAAATTGCTGTTAAGTAATCTGATGGTACTAGGTTCGATCCTAGTGTGAGACAGTATAACAATACTACTAACGCTAAAAGAGGGTAGTACGGTCAATATACCCCCGTCGGATAAATAAAGGGTTCGGTTCATTACTTCCCAAAAATCTCGCAGATGATACCTGACGAAGGCCGTAGAGTGCAACGGCCGAAACGTTGTATGAAAAACAACAAAGATGAGGATGGTCCGAATATTAATGGAAATAATGTACATCTTTATATGGCTTTCTTGTAATTTCATCCAATTACTGAGATTAGACAAAATACCTGCCCTCACGGTTGGGATAATTAGATGTCCAAAAAATAAATCTATAAATTTGAAATATCAATTGATGGAAATTAAGAAAAGTCTCTGTTCTGATCTGCTAATCTTGCTAAATGTTTATTTATCTACTCACTGCCGAAGAGAACTCAGCCTGAGTTTAGTTGCGAAAAAAAAAACAATGAAGATGTAAGTAATTAGTGGAAGAAATATTAACAATATGAATTACATTGAGGTATTTAATTTCGTTTTTCTTTCAGTTATTCAATTTTTCTTTTTTTTTTGTTAAATTAAATGCTTTTGGATTTTCATCGTGTTATCTTTCTATTCAATGAATCCTTTTTTCTGAACATCAATTTCATCCGCCCTCCAGAGTAGGTATTTAGTCTTGTTCATTCAATTATTTTTTTTTATTTTAACTTTTCTTTAAAGAAATATTCTCATCAACTGTTCTTGTTCCAGATAGTTTTGTATGCTTTCGATGTAAATACATCTTTTCTTAGAAGGAAGAGTCTTAGGACAGAAATCGCTATTAAGAGCTATAAATAGCGAAAGAAAAAAAGTAACACAGCTCTTACACTTTCATAGTGAGGGGGTAGTAAGAGCCAGGGTTCTCAGAGAGGGGGACAGTAAGAGGAATTTTCAGATGTTTCGACAGGGAGAGAGAAAGAGAGAAATCTCTGTAAACCAACTTTTAGTCTCTCATACTTCCAAGAAGCATATCTTTGACACTGACTGGAAAAGCCATCAGTCGGTCGGATTTATTGTGCGTAAAGCATGAAAAGTGTGTCCATTTAAAAATATGTTTTATAACATGAACTGATGAACGTCACACTGGAAATTTTGGGTGATTTTAAAATTTTAATTTTATAAGAACCTGCCTAGGGCTCATAGAAAATTTCATGGGTTATATTGAGTAGTTTTTACATCAGGCTTTCACGTACAGACAGACCGGCAGATGGACAGATATTTGGTATATTATAACAAGACTAGATTATCAGATGGAAAACAAGAGTCAGAGATATCATAGAATCCATTGAAAAAACTCAATTGGCAACTGGCTATTCATGTTGCTAGAAAGGCAGGTAACCGATGGATATCACAACTCACAACAAGGATCTCCAAAGATCACATATGTAACCGAGGCTGACAGAATGCAAGATGGAGAAACGAACTAAACAAATTCAGAAAGTATTTGCTCCGTGTCGCCCACGATAGAGAAGTGTGGCGAATCCTGGGGAAGGTTCATGTCCAACGACGGACGATAAAAGAATGATGATGATAATGATAATGGTGATGATGACGATGGTGAAGAAATTATCCGCTTTAACAAGCAGGGTAATTTGCGATCCTAAAAAGAAGGAATTTTTTTTTTGATAATGAAAATAGATAGATGGGAATCAGATAGTGTTTAAATTAATTTGATTTTCACGAAAGGATAAAAAGGTTAAATTAGTGCATAGATGTTGCGGTTGTATGTACGTTCTGACTCATTATCGGGGGTTAATCCATTTACACTTACCACCCCTGAATCATAGCTATAAGTCCACACCACCCAATATCACCAAATATTTTCAATAGATGCACTAAGGAGGCAGTGTTTCAATTGTACGGGCTAATCCATGTAACAATAACTTCACAGCAAAAGTAGCTATCTGTCCGCTCAACAAGATATCTTCAAATTCTTTGAATTAATAAATTTTGATAAGATTATATATATATATATATATATATATATATATATATATATATATATATATATATCGTTAAATACGTTTCGTAGGTGACCCAAGTAGGTAAACCCTATTTCGAAAAAATAGATGATATGTAGTATAAAACAACATCAATATATATTATTATATAATTATATGAAATGACAAACTGCATGTATGACATAAGCTATATAGTAAGAAAGGGAGGTGGCTTTTGATCAACACTGCTGGGTTGCCATGTTTATATAACTGTTTTGTTTTTAAAATCCCCGAAACGGTTACATGGTAGACAACTGATGATCCTAACAAGAGAAAATTTATGCATTGTACCATAATAACAAAGTACCTGTGAAACAAGGGAAAAACAGAGAAGAAAATTACATAAATTGCATTGATAGATATTGGGGACATAGGTGACTGGACTGACACAAAAATGTTTAATGTTTAAAGCTATTCAATGCTTTATATATACACACACACACACACACACACACACACATATATATATATATATATATATATATATATATATATATATAGAGAGAGAGAGAGAGAGAGAGAGAGAGAGAGAGAGAGGAGGAACAGACAGACGGAGATTTATAGATTTAGCTTATTATTTCGGATTTTGAATGAATACAGACCATATAATGCTGTAGACACTTCATAAATACGTCGCAGGATATAATTTTGTTTGAAACATTTTTTTTACTTATCCCAAATATCAAAAAAAATCCCGACCCTAATCTGTAACTCTGATCCAAGGTCAGTGTCGATCTTTTTTTCTAAAATAGTCAATATTACAGAGCCTCCCCCACCGTGGATTATAGATAAGAATCTCAGCTTATTCTGGCCCAACGACACAACTATGGAGCTCCCAGTGTTGGGTCAAGCTCATGACACTAGCGAATGGCCCAGCGCATGGGTCAGCAACGTTTCATGTTTTGCGTCAAATGAATGAATAACGCATGCTAGCAATCAATTTGACCTCAACCACAGACGTCAATTGGTGATCAAAAAAATTTATTTAGTCGTAATTCATTTAGATCAAGGCATCTTTTGAATCTACTAAAAAGAAGCAATGATTCTTTAAAACAAGAGAAGGGTGCATAGTATCCCAATATTTGCTCGCAGACCGGTCGAAATCTCTTCACGGGTCGGTCGAAATCTCTTCGCTGATTTAGCACGCGGGCCATAAGTTGCCTACCCCATGTCTAGCGAAACTAGCTTGTTAACCATCACTCTATAGCGAGAACCCAATAGATATTTACAAAGGCTAACTTAGTCTTGTATTAGGCTGGTGTAGTAGGATTCCTCGGTGAGGATCGAACTTACTTCGTTAGCGAGACAAGCTTTATAACTATTGTGCTACAGAGGCACCCATTTCATTGATGTTTATATGCTTAGTTTGGTCTGCCATATGACCACAAGTGTGAGGCCCTCAACGAGTATAAGACTTACTACGTAATAGTTGCTCATTAACCATAACCCCTTGCCAGGCGTTCGCAGAGCCACTCAAATTAGATAAGAATGTGCAAATTTATTAATTTAGATACTCAAGAAGGGGTATAATCAGGGCATTATTAATAAAATACCAGCCCCCTGGGCAATGCGATATATTGGGTCCGAAAACCACCCCTCGCCCCAGCATATAACAATTAAGTTTTTATTCTTCAAATTGAATTAGCATTGAGTAGATGTGCGTATTCGAATAAGTTGGAACCTTCTCAAGAGAATGTTATCAAATCGTCTTTAAATAGAGTAAAAATAAAAGCTAATTGTGTAATATCGTATTTTTACATAGGACATAAAGAAAATGATTCTACCAACTGTTGCTCTGATCATTTTTGGGTTGTTTTCTTCTTATTTCTGAATCTGTTTAACTATCTTAGAATTTCAAGCGATAAAAACTTTCACTTTCTCAAAAAAGAATTGTCATAACTACCTTAAACGATAGTGGGCGAGGAAAAAGTATTTTTGTTTTTTTTTTTTACATAAGAGAGAGAGAGTGGAAAGTCCGGGTCGTCGGTGTTTGTCACGTGACCCTCTTTACGGTATATAAAGGACATCAGACAATTCCGCACCATACTATTTATCAATTCAAGAAGTGGATACAGTTGAGAAAAAAGGTTTATATCTCTGGGAAATACTAAGAATCACAAATCACAAATGGGACGAATATCTTCTTACCTCGCATTCTTGCGTGACCACGTAATTCGAAAAAAACGAAATAGCAATCGAATTTTGATGCTTGGACTCGACTCGGCTGGTAAGATTTTTCTTTGCTTAATTCTTTCATATATATATATATATATATATATATATATATATATATATATATATATATTAAACACTAAATTTTTTTCGAAATTCGTTTCCGTCACTTATTTTCCAATATCTGTCAATGTAATTTTCTTCGGTGTTTTTCCCCCCGTTTCACATATACTTTTGTTATCATGGTACAATGTGTAATTCTCTTGTAGGGATAATCAGTTGTTTACCATGCAACTATTTTGGGGATATATATATATATATGTGTGTGTGTGTGTGTGTATAAGAAATGGATGTATATGATCCGAGAGAGTGATTATAAATTGCCTTATTTTATTTAGAAGCTTATTTGAAATGATATTCCGTCATTATATGATTAATTTATCACTTATCCTAGACGACGTAAATAGAATGAACAATTTAAAGAAAATGGGGCTGCTGCAGGAATCGAACCTGCCACCGATAGAGTAGCTGTTTCAACGTAACAATGCTCCCAACTCACAGCTGCTGAAATCGCTGTTTTCACACCAATTTCTTATCTCATTTATTCTAAGTCTATTCGCTTCTTTCAATGTGACTGTTATATTTGTTTATATTCAGGAAAGCTTTACAGATGTAAACACTAAACACATTGAAAGAACTTTAAAAAAAAGATTTGTGTCTCTTCAGTCGTTCAGTCATTTTCCAAATTGTCAAACTGATAAATTACACACACACACTCACATATATATATATACATTGGTTGAAGGTTCGATTCATGCAGCAGACCCATTTTTTAATTGTTTCAAATAGAATTTCAATATAATATGAAGCAATTTATGATAATTCTGTCGGATCATATATTCATTTCTTGATAACGGGGCTGTTGGTCAGTTCACTTCAGCTTTTTCAAAGGATCAGCATGTCTCTTGTGTTATGCTATGCCATTCGGCTATATCCTTAGCATAAGATTCCGGCTCATTTCCAGAGGTACCGCCGTACTTTAGGCTGTTCTTGATGCAGCCCTTGAAAAATTCCTAGACAGGATTAGAGTAAGGGTAATATATTCTTGGATTTGGCTTCGCAAAGACATGTCAACTTTTGATGCTTTTGCGCTGGTGATGATATGACCAATCTAAAGATGATGTGTCTCAATGGCTGTAGATGAAAGTTTGAGAAGTAAGATAAAACTCGCTGAAACTAGAGGTTCACGGATCCTCAACACAGTCTGTCTACTTGTTTTGTAGTGGTTTTTTGTAGTTATTTTTTTGTGCTTAATGTTAACTTTGTAATACTCATACACACACACACTTGTGTTCAAAAATGTCAAAACCTGTTTTAGAGCTGCTTCACCGATTAAGCTACGAAGGCAATTGGCTACTGAAGTTACATTAATTTTGTCGATCTGCGCTGCTGACAGCGGTAGGATGACGATCTGTAAAGTTGTAATAAAAAGCAACTGGAATTAAGATGGAAGAAATTCTTGTCAAAGAATCAATAGTAATTTAATGAGGTCTTGAGTCACAATTTACTCTGTCCAGTAGATACAGCAAGGTTAATAAATTTACTGACAATATGAAAATATTCTGAACATCAGTCCTGCAGGTTTCGGATGTAGTGCAGCACTCTGGTAACTGCGTTTCTTTACTTTGGGGGGAGAGGGAGAACGGCGTTTTTCTCGTTATTTATATACTGCCAAGATTTCCTGAATGAACTATACTTTGGAAAGAAAAAATAGCCAATATATGCTCAAATACTCATCATCTATGGCCTCAAGACGTCTCTGGAATTGGTTAAATTCCCTCATTTCTTTTTTAACACTACACCACAGGGTTTGAGGTTCCTGATTTATTTATTGGATATCAAGTGTTTTTATTGATTTGTAAATAATTAGCCTATATTTACTTACTTTAGTTCAGGGAAATTTCTCATGTTTTGATGAATCTATTAGTAACGCTTTGTCTGAATAAAATCAAGGACTTGTATCGACTTTTCATTATTATCATCATCATCATCATCTTCATCCTTTTGACGTCCTCCGTTGGACATTAACCCTCCAAAGATTCGTAATATTTCTCTACCATGGGCGTCGCAGAGCCAATACTATCTGAACTTGTCTAGTCCGTCATGCTATCTTATTTTTGCCGGCAACAGTTTCGCACATCATCACTGGGAATACACGCTGTGAGTCTAGATGTCCAGTAGCTGTCTGCCATTCTTGCGTCATGACCAGCCAACTGCCATTTGAGTTTCTAATGGATTCCATGATATCTCTGATTTCTGTTTTTTCCCTAATATACTTTGTTGTCTAGTGATCTTTCCATGTAATGTTGAACACAATTCTCTCATGTGCGCGTTGGATGGTTCTCAGTTTGAGGGTCAATCTTTTCGGTAGATTCCAAGTTCCAGCTCCATAGGTGACTATCGACAGAGTACATACCCTTCTTATAAAGACTAATGGGATTTTCTTGTTCTTGAAGGTTGAGCTTGTTCTATCGAAAGCGCCTGATTTCTTTTACGTTGAGGGAAATTCCAACAAGTATTTTTCTCTATTCTAGGTAAAACCACGATGCTGTATCGCATGAAAACAGACCAACACATGCTAACTGTACCGACCCTCGGTTTTAACGTGGAAAAAATCGTCAGTGATGGAAACAGCTTCGTCATTTGGGATCTTGGAGGTCAGAAAAAGATCAGATCTCTCTGGACTTACTACTACGAGAACTGCCATGGTGATTATTATTTTCTTCTCTTTTTTTTTCACTCATTTACTTATAACACCAGTAGTAATAGGTTGCTTGCACGGGAGATTACGTGACAGCATAAATAATCTATGCATTGATGGGTGCCGTTGCAATTATTTTTACTTCGCATCACATAAAAAAAATAGTAATTGATGTTTTATTCAATAGAACAACGAATCCCAATTAAAGCAATCGTATTTGTACTATATTGTTTTATTAGCCGTGAGAGTTGAGGATGCACGAGAATTATCTTTAAACAATTTCGAGTTCACATTAGCCCAAGCATTCACTGCACACACGCTTTTGTCACAGCAAAAAACTTTATACAGCTAAGGATTTTTTGCGCCCACCGACTACTAAAATTCGAGGGACAGTGGTTACTATGCCTCTTTTGTTCGAGAGAGGATATCCTCGGGAAGAATACTCTTTAGCTCTAGCATCAAGTGGCTTTGGAAACGATGACGAACGGCTCAAATTTCCGGATTTTTAGTTCCTCAATGACTTGTATGTCAGTACGTGCGCCCATACTTATTCAGTCGCTATCATAGTGCTTGATTGATGTCAAACAAAGACCTCCTTTCAGTACATCTACTTTGTTTCCCGGATCTACTCGCATTCAGCTTTGTCTATTAATAATATTTGCCAATATTTAATGCCAAATAAGGCAAGGCACTTCAAATCGGAAATGATCGGATGTGCACGCTCGATGTTTTATAACCCGCTGTCTGTAAAATTTGAAACGCCTCCTTGCTCAAAGCCATTTATTGATGGCATATTTATTTCTAAAAATAACTTGTGTGTACATCAATGCTACAAGCTACGAACAGGGTTCCCAGATATCTTTTGTCGCACTAGATCAAATTTCTATGGTCCTGAGACTAAACCAAATAGCTTCAGTAACAAAATAATAACATTAAATGAAAATCCATCATCAGACTGAGCTTACAGGAATAATGGATTAAAATACAAAAAAAAGTTTTTAATGAATAATCCATGAATATTTTATGCTATATATATATATATATATATATATATATATATATATATATATATATATAAGATATCTAAAGAACTCACACACAAAATGTTACTAGATAGCAACTGTTTAAACAACACTTGCCACCGACGCCACGTCCGATCCTAGGGCTGCAGAGTTAGATTTTCTTTCAAGCCTTTCAACACCCAAGAAAATCCATGCACTATGCTTGGTATCAAATATCCATCCACCAGAAGAAATACAAACTGCTAGTGCTCTTAAGCTGGATACGGTATCAGATGTCCCTATGTGAGCTCCCTACATCACAAGTTTTTTTTCTCGTCTCGCCTTGTAATACGTGAAATTGACTTAGAGACGACAAGCACCTGAAATAAGATCACTCGCCTACCGATTCTCGCTCACGGCGCCTGGTATTCCCAAGCGGCCATCCATCTAAGTAGTGGCTTCGATGATCACACAAGAATCGATGTATCCAACGTAAGACAAATACTAATCATGATCTCTTTATTACAGGTTTGATTTATGTAGTCGATAGCAGCGACCGAGTTCGTCTGAGCGAGAACCGATGCGAGCTTATCAACATTCTTAAACATCCGCAGATGAAGAAGGTCCCGATTGTGATTTTGGCCAACAAACAAGATATTCATGGTAAGTTGTCTAATTCTTAACATAGTCAGGACTGATCCAAGGTACCAGCAACAAATGCAGGCGCCTAAGGGACGGGGGGGGAACAAGCGGCATGGGGGCGCCTGTCATGGGTCTGAGACACGGGGAGGGGGGACTTTTTAAATACGAATGGAATAAGAAAGCACTCAGAGAGCGCATACCTCTGCCAACGCCGTACATTAACTCGATCAGAAAATATGCCTGGATTCGGCTCAAAATTTAATCACTACCCCCGTAGTCCATGAAACTATCTTCCACAAAGTTTAATCGATATATTTGGGGGGGGGGTCTCGTGTGGCTAGACATGAGAAAATACGTAAATGTAAGAAAAAAAAATCTCTCAATCAAAAACTAAGTCCTGGATCTGCCCTGAAAATTTTAACTAATTCTTCTTTAACCCATGGCCCAAACTTCCACAGCATTTCATTGGAAACTTTTGGAGATTTTGCTTGGATAGACAGACGGGCAGAGGATAATACACATACCTCTCCGACTTCATTAGCATGGTAAGGAAAAACAAAACAAAACAAAACAAAAAAAAAAACACAGAAATTAATAAATAGAACAAAATAAAAACCGAAATAAGAGAATTCGCAATGTGGAAATTTTGCAGGAATATCTGACAGTTGAATCCTTTCTGTTGTGGTGAAACTAAGAGAAATAATAGTTGAAGGAAATTCTCATGTCTGACAACAAGCTCAGCCAGGCTTAACAAGTTTGATGAGATTGAGTGCACACTTTCTTCCTCCTATACCTAAGACTACGACAACTCAACCTAAGATACCATCATTACCATTTCGGGCCTCGGAATTTTTACTGTATAAATTAATGGTAATTGCTACTTCGCTCTTTTTCATAGGAATGTTCTACTTTCGGATAGCAGGGGTGGGGTTATATTTCTTTCTTATTAAATGCACAAATATCATGTACCAGAGAACTTCCATCGCATCTTCTTTCTTCCTATTCCAATATCTGTTTGAAAATACAAGGAAGAGAAGTCATACATCTGTGGTCTGACTTCCAGGCTTGTTTGTATTAAAAGATTGTTTTATTTATCCAACAGATTCTATGACCTCGTCAATGCTTGCCGACCATCTTTGTCTGAATGAAATTTTGCATGACCACCAATGGTTTATCCAAGGCTGCTGCGCCATGAACGGAGATGGGATTGTCAGTGCGATGGCTGTCCTCAATGGAATGATTCAACAGATCCAAAATACAGAGAAC
This sequence comes from Thysanoteuthis rhombus, assembly GCA_963457665.1. Lineage (NCBI taxonomy): Eukaryota > Metazoa > Mollusca > Cephalopoda > Oegopsida > Thysanoteuthidae > Thysanoteuthis > Thysanoteuthis major. The sequence continues at coordinate 35,022,272 of OY735230.1, forward strand.
AAAACAGAAACACAGGAAAAATCCAATCACAGTTGTCAAATCATGAACAGATTTCGTATTAGAGCGTGACGGACTTTGTTTGGGCATAACTTCAGATAGCATGTACCTTTTTATCTATGTGTCAATTCTGATGCTTCTTTAATTTATTTGTAAATAAAAATCTGGAACCTGCTTTGGCGGCCGAGGTAGTTGCGAAATTACTACTGTAGTTCCAGTGGTTGGTGTTCGAATCAAGATAAGGGCCAGGTCTTTGAATGCTGATTTTCAAAGCAGACTGTTCATCCACTCACCTGGAAGATTGCTGCTACACAATTTGGCTTTCCAAATTATTTAAAAAATTTAAAAAAAAAAAAAAAAAACTTTTTTTAAAAAGGTAGTTTCAATTTGATCAAAAGTCAATTCAATCTAAATAAGGATATAAAACTTTTCTTTTTTTTTGCAATCAAAATTTGATTTTTTTTTCAACAAAAAAAAAAAAAAAAAAAAAAAAAAAAAAAAAAAGATACATAAATACATAGACTTTTGGTGAATTTAAAACTAATGAAAAAAAAAAAAATGTAAAATTTACTTTTCACGGATTAAAAGTTTATCAAACCTTTTTTCTAAAAAAATTGCCAAAAAAGTAATTTCACCTATTTGGCATGAGATATACATATATGATATACAATGATTTTCAATCGATACCCGGACATGAGTGGTAAGCAAACTAGTCTACGCAGTTTGATCCTCACTGAGCAACTCACTTGAGCTAGACTCTGCTAATCTCAGTAAATATTCAAACCAAGAAAAACGTTATAAATATGTCTACAGAACACATACTTATACTAGAAGTTTTCTTTTTTATTTTTGGCCAATTGTCTTCAAATCAGAAACTTACACCAACCAGGTACTCAAAATCTGACAATCTTGTTCAAAGTTGACTTTTGCTTAACAAGCGCAAATTAGTATGGTCTTGGGACCAAATTGAGTAGCTTCATTACCAAAATAATGAAACAAACTAAAAATTCCATCAAGCTAAACTTGCAGAAAAAATGAATTTAAACATTTTTTTATCTATTGTTCATATATTTATGTTGCATTATATCATTTCAGCACAAGGAATTGTCATCATTTGTAAATTCTCTTTTTTGTTCAGGACTAGATGTCCAATCAAAAATATTTTCATGATGTATCATTTCGAACTGTAATAAAAGTTGACCATCTCAATTAATAAGAAATAAGGGATAAAGTGAGTGAGTGAAATAAAAGGAATAATTTTTTGTTTTACATCACATTATTATTTCTTTGTTCAATTCTCGAGATAAAAACAAAGTACAAGAAAGAAATGACAATATACAATGTTTAAACAATGTATACAATTCATATGTACTTATAACTTCCATTTCCCAATGAATTATATCACATTTCGGACGATATCTCTAGTTTTATTTTTGCTACAGTGATTATTTATTATTGTTTCAGATGTTTTAATGGAGATTAACTAGTGATAATAATGGGAAACAAATGGTTTTATCAAAAAAAAAAAAAAAAACAAATGTTGCAAAAATTGTATACAAAACATTGCAAGTTTCAAACAGAATATGTTCTTTTTCTTGTTTTAATCCCCGTTAACCTTTAAAGATGAAATGATAATTTAAGAAAACATTGCTTGCATTTCCTATGCTGTATTTACCAGACAATTCAACAATGAAAATAAAAATCTGTGATATCTATCTTTGTTTTTCTTCATCATTTGGTTACTTCTAATTATTCTTCTACAATATTTTCCCCATTAAAAAAATGCTTTCAGCTGAAAATCCTACAGAAAGCCAAGAATGTCAGCTAGTTCCAGCAGAAGACCTGATTTTATTGACCAGACAGAATCAATAATTTTTCTAACAACATACATTTTAAAAAACACATTAGTTCAAATTCATGAACTCAAATCTCAGGTACGAACCAGCAGAATTATATAATCAATTGTATCTGGTCAAGAAGATTAGGCCTTCTACAGAAACTAACTTGAAAATACCAGCCTACAGACTAGTTTTCAGCTAGGTTTTAAAATGAAATCTTTCTTCAATGCTCTGTCTATATGATCATGACAGCACAAGGGGTGTTGATTTTATAAACACAAACTTACAAAACTGCAGATGGTTTCAATAAGCAGTTGAATTCTGAATGAAAGTGTAGGATGAAATTTCTCGGAGCACCGAAGATTCAAATAAATTGTATCGTCTGTAGGACGGATGATCCTGAGGTCAGTCCACGGACGTTTCATCTTGCCCGTGGGCCCAGAGTTCAAACTTATTCTATTCTTGTCTGGCCATACCTAGGGCTGAAGTCACTGCTTGATGGCTGTTATACAAAATGATTGGAACAAGTACTCCGTACCTTCATTCCATCAGCAAAATTTTCCATCCCAGAAATTGAAAAAAGTGAGTTTATGTGCTCAAGATGGATTTAATTTGTTGGTCGCATGAAAGTATGCTAATAAAAGACACCTCAGGAAGAGAGATTTCAAACCCTTACACTTATCCACCCCACATCCAAAGAGTTCTCTTAATAATACAATATAACAAATATTCCCATGAATCCTGACCCTAAGCAGAATACTTTGTGGGACATTGATTTGTTAGTGACCAACTAAAATCTCAGTTAGTAATCAAGTAATTAAACTGTTTACGAATGTGATTTTAAATTTTTCCTCCACGTTAAAGGTTTTAATTGAAGTACCATAGCCACCAATGATGGTGAAGGGTTCAATCCTTTCTTTATATATACAAGTGTTTGTGTGTTCCAGTGCTACTGGCCATACCGTTTTGTCTACAGACTTGAAAATTGGCATAAGTACTCTGCCAGATCCTTCCTAAAAATTGTTTTTTATGGGGGGGAAAGACGTTTGTTTTTGAATCAAATGGAAACAGTTTTAATAGCAGAAATTAAAGTTGCTTGCCCATGCGATCAAGAATTATGTACACAACATTATAGGTTTTATACAGTCTTTTTCTCATTTTCTACCTATTTACGAGGACAAAGGGAGAAATGGTGAAACCAAGTTTAGCTCTTTTAGCAAGGATCTTTTCGACAGAATGCATAACTGTTTTTTCTTAAATTAAACTGAAATCAATAAAACAAAGAAAAGATAAATTTTGTATAAGGATATCAAGAAATTCAAACTGAAATTAATAGTAACAATGATACAGAAGGAAATTCCACAATAAGTAATTTTTTTTAAAATGCACATTCAAGGACAGATCCAGGATTTTGAGCAAGGTAATGTTCAAATGAGGAGGAATAAACAGTTATGACGGATGGGAAATAGGGTCCAATTCAGCATTAAAGTTACATTGTTAATAGATCCCACCCCACCAAAACCTAATATTTTTTTCAAAACTGACACTTTTCCCAAAAAAGCGAGAAAGGTCTCATTGATTGAAAGAACAAAAGATTTTTCAGAAAAAAATCATTTTAAGATTGTTAGCATTTAAGTAATTTCTAAATTCTAACAATCTGATTTTTTTTTTTATCAATTATAAGATTTCTTTATTTAAAAAAAATGTTTTGAAATTGCTTTGCCCAAGCACAGGGAATCGAGACCTACAAGACCTTCTCACTTCCAGATCTGCACCTGACATTTCTTTTAATTTGATCACAATATTTCCTGGCTGGTAAGACGCATCTTTATTTCCCAGAAAAATGCCCTCAAAAAATTCACCAAGTCTTTGCACTTGAGGTCAAGTTGTATGTAATAGTCTGCAAACCCCCAAAAACACGAGATACAAACACTTACCAACACATTTTTTTCAAAAAATTATCTTGCTAATGATATGATGAGTCTTACCACTCATAACCTCTCATCAGCCGGAAAATATGACAATCTGAGGATGTGAATGAAATGCACAAACCAATTAGGGGTTATTTTAACTTATTTATTAAAATCTATTTTTATGTGTTGATTCTTAGTTAGGTGATCCCCAAACAATGAATAAAATGAATCACTAGTGCTCTGCGTGTTTGTTTTTATTCCATTCCAATTTTATTGGGAGAAAAACCCAGAAGTGAGTTTTGTACAAAATTATTTACATACTACACCATTAAATCAATGATGATCACCAAATCGAGTCTCTAGCTTTCATACTGGTTCTTGTTCTTTAACAAATACGTAGCAAGGTACTCAATAGGATTTGGAGGTCTGGAAGAAAAGAAATAAATATATAAGTAAAATAACACCAACAGAGCAGAAAACATCTTTCGAAGAAAAGATTGTTAAAAATCAAGATCACCTGAATGTTTTGAATAAAAATGCCCATCCGCATATATGAAATGCAATGTGTATACATACATATTTTTGGAGGTCAAGATTTGATGAAGTCGAATATTTGAAAAAAAAAAAAAAAAAAGAAAATATCTGGCAATATTTGGTGCTTACAATCCGTTATACCTTACTTACCTCTGTAAATCTATCAATTAAGAAAAAAGATGGCAAAAAACGTGCCCAGTTTAGCATCAGTTACTTTTCCTGAAAAATGATAAATTTACAGAGGTATATGGATTAAAAGCACCAGAAACTTTTTTTTTCATCAAATATTTAAATCTTGACCGTTATTTTTGTGACATTTTTCAATGACTGCATAGATACAACGCTTTGAATTGCCAGGGAGGGACATTTTGATCCAAGGCATAGCATACAAATATTCTATTCCTAGGCAGAAGTGCTGAACCATACGTAAATAACCCCATCATATTTGACGAGAACTACGCTAGTATGAATATAATCTATCATAAATATTAACTCATGACATACTTTTCCATACTCAACACAAAGAACAGATAACTCTGATATAATTTCGGAAGGTTCAGTTCAAGGGAGATAACCAACATTTTAGCAGTTGCTTGGTTATCTTGATCTGCATAGCTAACTAGATAAAACGAAGATATATGGTGTTCGATGGGGGAAGAAAATTTAGAAACAATACATCCAAAGAAATGATACTGTTAAAAATATATGCAATGTAAAAAAATTTCAGTACATCTAATTTGAACGAAAACTGATAAGGGAATTAAATCATACAAGATCAAATACTCCCATTATTTCCTCATGAACAACTGTAGCCATCAAAAAGTGGCAAAGGGATCAATCCCTTTTTATGCAAGTGTGAGTTCCAGCACTCCTGGTCGTACCGTTTTGTCTATCGACTTGTAACATGGCATCAGTACCCCACTGAACATTCATTTTTGGTTATTTGAAAAAAAAAAATGAATAAGAAAAAAATGTTTAAAAGATTAAAGCCTTTTGACCTTTTTGGAGCCTTATTTTGATGGGTATATTAATAAAATCTAGATTTTCCAGAATCTAGATGTTTCTAAATGTTTTTTGTTTTTTTTTTTACTATTTTAGATGTTTACCCAGTGAAAAACACTTAATAGAATTCATTCTGACCACCTTTATTCTTCAATAGAATTTTTTTTATTACATAACTTCAAATTTTTATGCTACAGTTGTTTTGGGGTGTTTTTTTTCCACTGATAGCTTCATTTCTTTTATTTTTTGTCATTATCTCAATCAAAACACTTGACAAATTTTTTTCAGCCTTCAAGTTAATTACAGTAACAAATAACTAACTGATCCAGTACAATGGAACTTGGTATTTCATGCAGTAATACCAATACCATCTTGGTCCACTATTCCTGGTTTGTTGTTTTTTAATTTTTTTTTTCCTTGATGTTAAGCATTAAGAGTGGGCTGAGAGAGAGAGAAGTTCTGTTGAGTGAATAGGGCTTAGATGGGCAAAAATGTTTTTGTTTGTGAGGGCTACTTTTTTTATCAAAAGTCCACAATTTAACAAGCAAACTGAAGAGTATATCTGTTAAGAGTGTTGCGATAAGAAAATTTTTTTTAAATGTATGGAACAATTGTTATAATTCAATTATCTTCTATGCACCCTTTAAAGCAAATGGGTATTTTCAGTTATATATATGTAAGACAATGAATAACAGGGAGCTGGTACAGGTGTCCACAAATATAAAATAGTTCCCAATATAAGGTGGGTAGGTCAGTGGCTGTTAGATCAACCATTTTTACTAGTATAATGAGACACTCATCCACAAAAAAGAAAAAAAGGTCTGTTGAACCCGTAAGCCTGGTATTGCAGGCAAAGCAACCCCACGCCAACAAACCAAAAGTAAAAATGAAATTAATTAAACAAAAATATTTCAGTAGTCAATAAACAAAATGTTCCCGTTAATCCATGCTTTTTCCCCCATGCCAGGAGCTCAGGCACAGGGAATCTGAAAGTGCAGCAACTTGCTGGTTGGAAGAGCTGAGTCATTGATGTTAATATGTAAATATTTTGATTTTATATATTGAAATTCAGTATATTTTGTAATATATTGTAGTTATTTTGGTGAAATTATATATTGAAAAACAAACATTTAAAAAAAGGCTTCTGTTTATTTGTTCAAATTTCACTTAGTTCTTATACAATAGACAATGTTTACCATCTTACATCAATCACCCGCCCTTAAATATTGCCCACACAGTACTACATGAGAGACCATTTGGGAATATTCGCAGAGCAAATCTTCCAAAGGCCTGAGAAGCAGGAAGTGAGTCATAGTAATAATTACTCATGTATACCTAACCATCAATGGGGATATAAACTGAGAACGACAATATACACACACACATTACCTTTCTTTTGCTAAAGATGACATCCCTTGCAGTAATATCGGAACAACTGTTTGATCAAGGTATGCCCGCGTCGGCAGAGACTGGACATCTACCTTTGGACGCTTGGCAGGCATTTCTGTCGACTCTTTCTCATTTGCAATAATTTTCTAAAGTCACAACAGAAATAAGTAATTAGTTTTAGTAATCTAAGTTGCATCAAAAAGACTTCTCAATCAATAGAGAAAAATGAGACAATCAAACGTTTTTTTCTAGTTTATTACAATCATATAATTATAGCATTATGAGCATAAAAGAACCTCAAGTGGAAATTCTAATTATTTATCAAAAAGATCAAATTTTTGATATACAGTAAAACAGATTGTATACGTCCTTAAAACTTATTTTTCAGTTTCAACGCAAGTTAATTCTTGTGAATAGATCAATTCGAAGGAGAGATAATCTAACAACAATTGAAGAAACTTTTTGTGTGTGTTTGCATACGTGTACTACAATAACTTAAAAACTGACCATTGTACAAAGTTGGCATTCATTAGTCAGCACACAAGCAAGCACAGGGTCAAATTTGAAGTTGTTTGGATAAGCAGTTCTTGAGAAATCTAATGAACATGAATTGAAGATTATAAATCTTTCTTCATAGTTTTTATAAATCCCCTGGCTTCCACCTTTAAAAATGATCTTAATTTAAATATAGAACTAGTTGCAATACTGGAGAGAAGTAAACAAAATACTTTGAAGCCATACTTCCTTACAATGGACAGATAATTATTTCACATAACAATTATGACAGGCTACTCTACACACCACAAAGTCTTCCTAACATGCACATTTGGAATGGGCACGGCCCAAGCACTTATTTTCTCTTTAAACAAAGATAAAAACAGTTAGTAAGTAGTTATTTTGTATATATTTAATAATGATAATATAGTAAGGTGTTTACTAAGCTTAGTCTGGCAGGAGAACACAATAATGGAGGGCCTGCTAACCATAGTACTAGGATGGCAAGCATCCAATATCCGATAATGGTTCCAAGTCTATTTTAGCTTTCATGTTGAGATCTACCTTTATATTACTTTATGAAAATAGGCTAAAAAAATACTTTATGTGTATGTATGATATGGTCAGATGATTTTCCTAATCTAGGAGTTAAATTTTTTCATATTTTGACCATCTACCTCCCGTCCTTCATTAGGGGTTGTTGGTTCTAGATTGTGGAATCAGTACTCCCAAAATGTCTTCCAAGAAGAAAAAAAAAATTAACACATAAACGATGAAAATAGCCCAACCATACTATGTATGATGAGATACAACCTGCCTAACAGAACTCAAGAGTGGGGCTAGGAAGACAGAGGCTGGTGTGATGGCAAGGAGCAAAGAATACAAATCAATACCTTCTACACCAAGTCATAAGTCTAATTATTTCAATATTTATTAATCAGCTACTTTTATATACTTTTGTACAATTTTTGGTTTAAAAAAAAAAAAAAAAGACACCTAATATTTTTTCGAATGTTATTAAAATCTAATTTTCAAAGTATCATTTCAATCAACTCTATGGCAGATAGGCCTGATAAGATATATTATCTAAAGGGGGTGCTAGTCTGAAAAAGGTTGGAATCCAATCAGATAATTGGGAATAACAGTGGTAGTTTTATGATTAGTTAGAATTTCCACTTAATACAAAAAATATTACATAAAAATCAAACATAGACAAAAATGATACAAAAAACAACAGGTTAAATAAAAATAATAATCTTACTCACCCATTGTATATTGGAAAAGGAGAATAACATTCTGAGGATAACATAACGCCACATTCAAGTTATTAAAAGGTAATAAAATAAAGGGAGGAAGAGAAATTGCAAAAGGAGCCAAAAGGAAACAAAATAATAAATGTATGCAGCAAGTCACCAGCAACGATTGCCAGATTTGGACAGAAGGGGAGATAATCTGAGCTTCATTTCAGAGACTCACTCAAAACAGACATTGGAATGGTGTTGAACTTGTTAATAGAGCAAGTCTTGAGGTAGAATTCCAATACCAGCATCTTGACAGTATATATTGCATTTGGGATAGTCTTTTCAAGTTTTGTATATTAAATCACACATTTGCTTCAGGAGACAACTCAAAAATAAATGAAACAATGTCAAGTATTATCAACATGGTAGGACATGTATAAGGGGTGGGAAAAACTAATACAGTAAACCTTTGCTATAACAAAGTAATTGGGGGGGGGGGTCGTTTGTTATGGTCCACAAGTTTGCTACAAACATTGAATTCATTTGGTAAATCTGCAGTTAGATAGATTCACAAGTTCAATTGAAGCAGAAATTCATTATATCAAGTGTTTACTGTATTAGCCACCATAATTCCAACAATTGCTCTATATCAATACAATGTACATTTTTTTTCCAATCATACAAGCATCAATTTGAAGCAGCATTTTGAAATAGCAAGAAAAAAAAACATTTTGTTAATGAAAACATTCACCAATAGGTTTATATCATTGATGAATGTTGACAAATATCTGTGTCAGATGGTTCTTGAAGAAATCATTTGAAAATATATAATCAAGGAATATCAATGACCCAAAAAGGATAAAGTTCTAGTTGTCTCTATTGCAATGCATAGCTTAATATCAGATGTACAAATAAATCCCTAGGAATTTTGTGTTGACATTTTTGTGTTTCGGTACGTCAAAATGCCAGCCAGTGATAGTCATCAGTGCTATGTCAGATATACCAAATGTAACACTAATTCAGATATTATTGAATGAGTAAGAAAGTTTACAACTACTAATTTTTTTTTTCTTTTTCAAGAACTTCAAAGGATACTGGACTGATGACTTGCTAATACAAATTATCTCAGAATTTATTTCTCACAATAGGCATTAGTATAAATATAACTTTAAAGACAATAATTGCAAAGTTACAAGACTGATGAAGACTGAATTCTGTTTGAATACACAAACTCTGCAAGACTTCCATTTATCAAACATTTACTCAACTGTTTGTTTTTCTATTTGACACCAATTCTTTTATTGTATACTAATAAAGAAAGAGCAGAAAAAAGGGTCTTTTTTAATACAGATATTACATATTACACCTGAAGAAGGCTGAAACATTCGATCACGTGAAGGACTCTTTGAAGGCTGGAGTCATTTTAAATAAAACAATATCTACCAAAGTGTATAATGATACTTTCTTGAACCATGTGACATCAGAGAATGCAACCAACAACTAAATTTCATACTGAATCAATTGATAAAAGCCAACTGACAACTGTTTTCAACTGTTTTAGCACATAAAACATTTTCAAAGAACTGAGCAAGAAAAACCCTTCATCAATAAGTGATACAATAAATTACACAGCGCTGAATTTATGCTCAACTTTTATAAATATATACATGTTTTTCACACACACACATTGTAGCATAAAGCAAACAGAAATAAAATCATATCAGTAGACACATCCACTGAACACAAGGCCTATAGAAGTTTGCGTTCTTAAACCAATAATTATAAAAAATTAATGTTCAATAAAAGTAAGTATTTTTTTTATTTATTTTACATGAAACACTCATTTTATGAATAGTCTTCATCTTATTGCTGCTTTTCTTCATAACAACTCTGGATTGATACACTAATTACTGCTACTATTTCATTACTACTTTTACTCCCTCCTACTATTGTTCATTACAATTTTTTTTTCAATAGAGCAAAATACAAAACACTGGTTAATGATAATCAGCAGCTGAACTTGATCCAGCTGATGGAGATAAAGTGACAAAATTACTTTTCATAAATCGCAAGACTCAAGAATTTTTCTATTGTGTCATTTTATTCTCTGACTAGCAATCATGTGGAAAATTTACACTGATTACAGCATTGCTAATGGAATTTCATTCTTCCAAAATTCATTTTAGTACAGAAATATATTTAATTTCACAATTCATGCCACAAATAATAGAAAGGCATTTCTTAGAGTAATACATTGGCTACCACAATAATCTCAAGTACAATTAGAAGCTCTTCAGACAAAATGAAAATTAATAAAAGAAGCTTGTTATCTATAACAAATTATGGATCAAGATATAGAATCCAGCCCCACCAAATTGACTCAAGTCAAAAGCACAAACTTTTAGATTTCACCACGGTAGAATTTTATTTAATTTAATCAAAACAAGGATGAAATGTAGAATCGAGGTCCCTTCACCTACATAAAAGAATATTGTGAAGAAATAGTATCACAAAATTTGAAAATCTTATCAAAATCAAATTTTGATTACAGTGTAATCCAAATATTTGCACTCTTGACTTGAATCAATTCTGGGGTTTAGATTCTATATTTGATCCCAAATTACAATTAAAAACTGTGCAATAAAACTGCTTTGGGAAATTTAATGCTGAGAAAATTGAAGGGTGGGGCTTTCAGAAACATTATTTTAAGAAATCATACAACAAGTTATGAAAAAAAAAAAAAAAAATTCAGTTCTTTCAAGTTTGCCTATGACAAAAATTTACCATTATTTATATAGTAGCCAATGTGTTTATTATAGTTAATCAAAACCTTGCTTTTAAATAAAATAAACTTCCCACAGATTTTGATTGAATAAAACATGCAGTGTTTCAGTTTGACAGTGATTCAACATAAAACTGAAAACAAAAATTGTCAAGAGGGTGACTGATCAGTTTTGGACACTTTCATATAGTGAAATATAGTTGGAGTGAGTTTTTTTCAATTATTATATTTCCCGGCTGATAGGATGCTACAACACAAAATTAACCAGCTATTTCTCAGAAAATATTTGAGGGTTAAATAACTTCTCGTACTAAAAAGTCCAAGATGCAGACCCTATTATCAAATATTTTTCCAGAAAAAAGTGCATCTTACCAGCCAGGAAATATGTTTGCTAAAAGTGGATTTTTAATATTATAATAATAATATAGAGTCTAATATGTTAGCTTATAAATTTTTTTAAATAAAAATTGTAAGACAAGCAGTTTTGAATAATGGGATCAAAAAATAATAAAGTTTAATTAAATTTATTATCATTTTAGGCATAAATTATTTGTAACCAACTTCTAATGCAAATATTTCTAAAATAACAGGATTTTATTTTTGCTATTAAAACTTCAAATATAAGAAACATTCATAAAAATATCATTCCCAAAATATGTAATTCAATTTTTCATTCCCTACAGAGCCTCAGAGTGCAAAGGTTGTCAAACAACTATCATAAATACATAGAAGAGATACACTACCCTTCTTGTAACTACCGAAAATTCCTGAGAATATCTAACAACTGATGAAATCTCTGTGCATACTGAGCTTACTAGACAACTGGCCATTGTATGAATCTGACATCATTGGTCAGCACACAAGGCCAGGCAGTGCAGAGTATGAAATTTTTAGGGGTCAGCGGTTATCAAGAAATCTAATAGAAATAAATAAAAAGAACAAGATTTTTGTTCACATTTTCTTTTGTTATCTCCCTTGACTTCACTTAAAAATCATCTAAATTTAGATATAAAATATCTAAATTGGCAACAATGAAGACAAGAAACTGAAATGCTTCAAAGCCATAGTTTCGTACATCCAAACAGGTATCATTTTGAATGGGCTCCATCAAACAAAATCACAAGGCAAATATTAAGCTCATTAGTAATCACTCAAATTTACAAAGTTTTTAGCTCATTGTGCTTATATCTAAAGCCTTGGGTTGACTAATGAAATTGATGTAAATAGTGTTAAGCTGGTTTATCTCACCTAACTAGGCCAAGCAGACACTCACATCCCTGATTTAAACCCACCACTCAACCCGATTTTGCATAATTGTCGCAAGTTCTTCCTTTGGCAGGTTAGTACAGCTATAGATACGGTCAAAGAATGTTGTGCATGACCAACTTACTTGATAAGCTGGTCTACATCCAAAAGAAGGGGAAATTGTTTTAAAAGTATGAAAAAGCAAAGAAACAAAAATACTAAAATTCTATATTTATCTAACAACAATCTAAGAAATCTGTGTACTGTGTATATGCATCACTGTGATCACTCGATAACAGGCCAGTGTAATAAGTCAATATTTGCCAGTTATATTAATCAGGTACACAATGTAGTGGAGTCTTGAGTTTTAAATTGTTTGGGTCAGCAGTTTGAGAAATCTAATAAAAATAAATCAAATATTAAAGATTATCTTTGACTTTCTTTCAGAATTATCTAACTTGCATATGAAATATCAAACTTGTCAACAGTGAAAAGTAACCAAAATACTTGAGTCATAATTTTAAATGGATGGACGGAAAATTAGTTTACTTTACAATTATGGCAGGCTGCTCTCCACACTATCAAGTCCATCCCCTACCCTAATGAACAATTCCAGGAAACAATAGAGCTTTAGAAAAACCATGGAAGATAATGAAAAATATTGAGCATAATCAAATGATGATAAAACAGTAGATCAAAGATATATTAATAATTCAGAGTTTGATTGTTAATCAAGCCAGAAAATGGCCAGAAAGTCCTATACCTGTAAACAAAAATTTTAGCCAGTTTTGTCTGTTTTTACACTAACTGATTAAGTCACCCTTCTCGATAGAACAGTGTGGAAAGTTTGACATTCCAGTACAACTGTGAACAAACATCTACCGTATTTACTAGAGTACTAAGTGATATCCAATGTAATGGGACCCTCACTTTTCGTGGCTAAAAATCAGCAATCTGTATATATTATTTCTTTTTACACTCCAGCATAATGCAACCCCCAATTTTTTTTCTTTTATATTAAATTTCTCACATCATACAGAAGTAAATACGGTATATTTTATCGTTTTCAATGGGCTAAACTGAGCTGCTGACAACCTGTGAGAATATATGCCAGTTTCCTCTCCTGTCTTCAAATTGTACAACATAAAAAGAAAAAAAAAAAAATCAAAGTTACATCTATGGACGGCAGCAAGTCATCAGATCATATATATATATACACACACACACACACAGGTACACAATTTCTTATCCGAAACCTTAGGGGCAAGACACTTTTCAGCATTTGAAATAACATCGATGTTTGAAAGTGATGATGACAGAGGCTTCCTTTTCTGCTTCTGACCGTTAACCATAGGGGAACCTGCAGCTCTTTTCAAAAAATATCATATATAGAGAGAGAGAGATCAACAGAGGTACATCTAACTAGTTAGAGCACAGAGACAATTACATGGCAGGGGTTGAGCCCAGGCCAACTCAAAATAATTTCCACTGTGTTCTATAGGGCCTGGTTGAGAGCAGAGGATTGAGTGTGGTTGAGCATGGGTCGTGTCAGGTCATGTTTGGAACTCAACTCAAACTTTGACATATAGATGATATCCATAGAAACAAAAACAGTTTTGGGAGCTTTTGAGGTTTCAGAATTTCAGATAAGAGATTATGTACCAGAATACACACACACACATATATATATATATATATATATATATATATATATACATATACACATATACATATATATATATAATTTATGGAAATCAAATTATGAAAATGGGGGAAATGACTCCTCTGCAGTCACCATTTACAGTTCATCATTGGTATACTTTGGATTTTCATCTTCATAAGCGAATGACCAAGTACCTAAAAAATCAAACAATGCCTTGCTGCGTCTTCACTTAAAAACAGCTGTGTGCACTCCAAAAAACTTCAAAGAACAAAGAGGAACAAAGTCTACCTGTACATTGCCAGGGATCTCTCGGTTTGTCACAGACTCTTGTTGCTCATTGGAAGCTTCAAGTGCTCCAGTTGTCCCGTTTTCTGGTTCTGAATTAAAATAAAAGTAGCTAAGAGAAAGCTTACCAACTGGGTAGGGAGTTTTCTCTTATCCTTGCAAACTAATCTCAATTTCCAAGCTGTTGACATGTATAAGTGTCATCTTATTCACTGAAGTATACGGTATATACATATAGATACATACATATATATATATATATATATATATATATATATATATATATATATATACTTTCATAAATTGATATGCATCATATTTAATACTGGTTATAATTAATTTCATCAGAATTAGTCACATCTGTAATTTCGTCAGTATTAATAACATGTTTGTTTTAGGAACTTCTATTTCCATAGGCATTTCTGAATATATCCACAATTAACCAGTATTAATTTAATTTTTGACTAATATTTTTCTTTAAATCTTTGCAGTTGCTTTTTATTGCAACTCACTCGGAATATCAAATAAACAAAGACTGTCAGTTTGAGTAGGTTGCAATAAAAAGTTACTAAAAAAATTCAAGTTGAAAGAAAAATACCATCGTTTATGACTGACTAAAAGACTGATGATATATGTTAGTCCAAGATTAATAATGGTTGACAATGCTCCATCTAATAAAATAAAAGGTAGTATCCACCATTATTAAAACAATCAACATGGCTGAGTGTTGCACAAATACTTGCCTTTCTAATTCATACGATGTGGTTTATTCATTATTCCTTATAATTGACATTTGACATTTCAAATGTAACAAATGATTCAGTAAATTTAAAACTAGAAACAATCTTTTAACAATTTAAAATACATTTTACAAATATGCTAATATTGCTATTCTACTGAAATCTTATTTCGGATTATAAAAGCACAATACACACGAAATGGAGACATTACAAGGAATTTTTATAACAAGTTACAATCAGCTAACAAATTCCTTATATCACGGATTCATTTTTTTTTTCAACACTTGAATTCATAGAAAAAGTCAATATCAAAGGAAATAACTACTGATTGAAGTTACCTCCCTTTGACCATCAGGGGATTTTAAAACATTTTTCAAAATTTCATTCACAGAAGAGTTTCACTATCAATAGGTGCAGAATCAAGGAGTTAATGAATTCAAGAGTTAATGTTATCTATGAGACGTACATGGAGGAGTGGTATAGCAGTTATCAGCATGGAAAATGGAATCCGTGAATAGAGTGAGAGTTTTTGCCGAGTCTGCTCATGTTCACTTCGCATGAATGCCCTTGAAAAAGGCATCAACCCACTTCTCCTCCAGCTATGGATGAATAGCAAGACAGTTGAGTCCCTTTAGTCTTTCAAATAGAAAGTTACTCTGACAGAAGAAAAACCAATAGCTACGCAGTGGCCATAGCCAGTTGAAAAAAGGGGAGGACTGGGTGACAGGCCTGCACCCTGGCCTTGTTAAATCATAATCGTAATAGACGCAATGAATAAAACCATTGCCCTAATATGACTCATTACACTATGATTAGATGATTGACAGGGTTGCCAGATTTGGCCAGAAGGAGAAATAATACAAATTTTATCTCAGACTTACCTAACAAATTTGGATGCCTATATTGGGTAATCTCTGAGATAAAGCCTGGATTATCTCTCCAGGCCAAATCTGGCAACCCCAGTTTGAAAAGAAACAAGTGAAAATCATTTTGGATGGTAGGGATTTCTACAATGAAATCCCGATATAGTCACATACATTACACACGGTATACAATGTAAATATTATACATAAATACATTAAGAAATCTTCTGAGGTTTGTAAATGAATGATTCTTCTTTCCCTATATCAGTGATTACCAAATTTTTTTTAATCACAGCTTCCCAAGTCAGAAAATACAGAACAATTGAATTTACATTCATGTGGTTAGATTAGTTAGGTAAAAATGTTAACAAATAATGTAAAATATTTTTTTAAAGTTATATATTAGTTTCTTTTTTTTCAATATTGATAATCATAATCACTTGTGGAAGGGTGAACCTTTTATTTACAACACAGCTTCTCAAATCTAGAAAAATTATTAACAAAGCGCCCTCTAGTGTTGAAACAGTGAAGTTTGACATTAGAGTGATTCATGATGTGCCAGTTAGCTGTTGCTTCTTATCATTGTGACCATGCATCATGCACTGAATTTTGATTGCCTGGAATTATAAAAATTTGAATATCTTGCAATGTCCCACAGAGATAACCGTGGCACCCCAAGGAGCTGCAGTGCATACTTTTACAATCACTCCCCTAATTTATGTGGTAAATTTGTTCCAAAATTTTCTATTATATTTAAAACTGCTCTGTTCAAGATCTTATAATTTTCAGTTTTGCCAGATAGAAGCCGAAGTAGAATGAATTTTTTCTCTAGTTGGCTGAGGTTGCACAGGAGGAACTGCTATTCTACACACAATGGAAGCAGCAAAGCCGCCCAGTGTAGGGATTAGGACAAAATGAAAATGGAAGTGGAGAGATGACAGGAATGATGAAATTGTCCATTAGACATTTTCACAACACAATAATAAAAGATAATATAAAGTAAAAAGATGGGCTATAAGTGATTAGTACGAAAACAAAATTCTATTGACATATAGTCATATTTAAAAAACAAAAAGGGACAAGTGGTGCTCAAAAATAATTTAAGGGGGTCAAAGAAGGCTAGAAAATGAATCCAACTCAAAAGTCAAGTACAAAGTTAGAATTTTAATATTGGACTTATTGTTGACCAATTAATATTGTTGCCAACTTATTTGTTATTTGAATTAATGATTTATGTTATGAATTTCAACAGAGTGATAAGTAGAACGTACAACATGGAAATAAAAATTCTTCCACAACACCTTTGCTGTTTCAAAAATCTTCCCTATCAACTCGAGTGCAAAAAAGATGAAGTTCAAAAAACATCCCATTTGTTATTCAAATACAGATTTCCTTGTTACCTTTAAGTAGAACATTGCTATAGAACTTTTCGCAGGCCAAAATGGTGTAGAAGGAAGCAATTATCATAGATTTGAAAAGGGCAAAATTCCTGAGCGTTTCCAGACCCCCAAAAATTAGCTTCTTCATCTGCTATGACTTGAAATACAACTATGCTTGACAATTTAAGACTGACGCATTTTTCTATCATACATTTATTTCTTTGTAGGTACTCAAAATAACCTACAAACCTACCTTAACCCTACACGTCCTTTCAAAATCACTGTGAATCATAGTGAAAATCTCATGCAAGAGCTTTGACATTCACTTCCTCGATGACTTGCAGGACATTAACTATTGTGTTTGGTTTCAATTCGTATCCTTTCTTCATAGAATTGCATCATCTTCTCATCAGTTAGTACTTCATGAGATGCCAAAACTTCAACATTATCTTCGGCTACTTCTTCAAACTAGGCTTTCTACGCAAAAATGCTGTGAAAAGGTAATATTTCAGAGGAAATAATAACTATGAAGACAATTCAAGTAGCTTTCTCAAATGAAAAGCAACATTATATTGCTTTTAAAACTACTTTATCAGATGTCAAATTTCTCTATGAAAATTGTAAAAAATTTTTTTAAATTTTTCTAATTGTAAAATAATTTTTCCATGCAGATATAGCCAAAATTATGGAAAAATTTACTGATGCCACCCTGCACATCTAAATCTCAATTTAATAAATTCATCATATACATATGTGTAGAGTATGTATATAAAGCTTCTTATCTTCTTCATCCATTTGACAACTTGTAAGCAGCATAAAAACTTTTTAAAAAAGAAAGGAAAAAAAAAAAGAAATTTTTGCAGAAGAATTATTTCCTGGATCCGAGATGCTGAATATTATTTTAGCTTTTCTCTTCTTTCCCAAAAGAGTAAAAATCCCTTTTGGGTCTTTTGCGTATTGAAAACAGGTACCAATATAGGTCACTCTTAAAAGCAAAGTGGTGAAAAGCAAAGGAAACCTGTACTGATCACTTGGAAGCGTGGTTTATGAAATTAGCTCTATCTTTAGATGTTTATCTATCATTCCATGCAGATATAAAACATGAAATCCCAAGACATATATGAATATAGCAGTCAAAAGATTCCATCGACATATAGTCATGTTAGAAACAAGAGTGACAGATTGAAGATATTTGTGATTCTAAATAGATGTTATAAGGCAAAATTATTTGATCCAATCAATCCAATTTTATTAAAAAGAGCTATGTTAACTAGCATTGTTCATAGATTTATACAATTCACATTGAAATCTGAGTTAATACAGGCCATCGGCATTATAACGCTGTTCATTTTAATGCGGGTAATTAAAGGACTAAAATATTAATCTAGCTCCTAAATGGCCAAATTTGATCACAGCTCGGTTGTAATGTAATTGGCTTTCTTACACCCTGACAACTACGTTGTCATAGAGGACACATGTAGTCAAGTCATGCTAGAGGCATTGGCTCCTCCCAAATCACGGAGGTGAGCAGCAATGAGACTGCTCCTTACTTAGATGGACAAGCATTTAGCAACAACAGGTGCTGTAAGTAAGATAAAGCCTGTATACAAGACTAAGAAAAGCTAAGTAAATAACTATGTTAAAATCTCTTTACACTCCTACTTTATATTTTACAGAACAAAAAACCTGTTTTTTTAGATATTAACAGACATCAAAATTGTCACACGGCTATCCTGCTACGGTGATACTAACTCAAGTGCTTTTTTCGAGTTAAATTCGGTGCATTTGTTCCAAGTATGAAAATCAAATTTTTAGCTACTATCTAACCATTCTAGACGAATATAGCCATCTTTAGCTCTTGACTGTTTTTTAATACTTTATCGAAGTCGATTAAGTACAAAAATTTTTTCGAGTTAGCAACACTGTTCTCCAATGAAGACTCAGAGAACCAATTAACATATTTCCATTCCCTTAGCAGATTGCTTCTTCAGACACAAACTAAATTTTCAATTAAGTAATAATCAGGTAATTAGGCAGTGCGCGTATGTCATTTTTAATTTTATCTTAATGTTATTAGTTTCTTAATAAGGTTATTAAGCTACAAAACAAAAAGTAGTCTCCCCTGCTCAGGCTTTGATCCAATCAATGAAGACATGACAAACAATCCATAGAAATACCATCATAGTTATTTTATAATTTTGACTAGTTTTTATCTTCATCTTCAGTTATTTACGATCACAACTTTTCCCATCAGGCTATTATTTCTACGACAACAAATAAACAGTGCAATTGGAAATGAAGATTCAAAGAGTTTTTCAGACAATTGAGCTCCTTGTTCGTTATAAACAACATTTTGGCTGATTTATTTTACCTTCTTCAGGAGTAATATCCAAATATGATGGTGGTAAACAGAATATGAAAATAAAAAGTTAGCTTTCGGTGAGAATCAAACTCACAACCAACAACCAGAAAGCAAACTCTATATTTCTATTCAAGCTGTCTATTCACTGTCGTAAAAATGACAACCCGAGTTCAAAGTTTTGATAAAAACAACTTAAAATTAAGATAAAGGTAAAACAAGGTCAAATGTCATAAATATGAAAACAATAAAATTACTGTAATGGTCATTTGAAATATTTTCAACAAATATAGAATGTTCACACTAAGTAATGAAAAAAAATTAACAGGTCTGGTTAGTCACTCAATAGAAACCGTAATGCAGCCAATGTCTTTTGGCAGTATGCTGTGTTGGGGGTGATCAATTAAAAAATTTGAAAAGGGGATGATTGATGAATAGGTTATGTCTCTTGCCTTTAGTTGGGCAGTTATTACTAAAAAAATATTTAAAAAAAAGAAAAAAAAAAGAGAACTTTCTAAAAAACAAACCAAGGGACCAATTTGGTATGAACTTACAATGCAAATTGAACCCTACCACTAAAAACCTATTTGGGTGAGCAATTTTCAAAAAATAAACAAACTTTTTTTTAGTAAGGAGTAAACGTTCAAATTTTCAGCTCTCTAGCTCCATTGGTATGGCATATACACGTGATACATACACAGCCAGCCAGAATAACTCAAAAACCAAAGAAACCTATGTTGACAGTTGTGGTTGTCGGTTTCTAATCGACCAAAGGGACTAGAAAGGTGTCATCAGATGTTACGGCTCAGTGAAAACAGAAGTCAAGAGACAAAATGTAGATGAGTAAATGTACAATAACATCAAAAAACTACTCTACAAATGATAAATTGGATGCTGACAAACATCAAAAGCAAACCGTACATTAGCAATACAAGGTACGGTTTGGATAGGAAGTAGATAAATAAATTTTATACATGCATTGCAATAGCTGTCTCAAGCGAGGCTATATTATCAGCATTTTGAGGTTAGTAAATAATCTAATGCTATTAGTACTAAAACTGGTAAGTAGATTTTCTACAGGCCATTAAAATGGACCAAATACAGATTAACAATAAGAGGAACACAGATTTATATCAAGCAAAAGAATTTTCATAATTTCCTTCAAATTGAATTTTCCTCAAAACGTTCCTGTTGGAAATATTCACACATTTGAGAAAAACAAGTTTGTAAATTTATTTGAAACCAAAATGGTTTATCCCCGTCAATCTTGAGATACTTCTGTCTATTTCTGAGGCCTGTGTGCCAAATGAAACATGAGTAATTGAAAAATACATAGAAATCGACCTAAACAACAGAAAAAGAGGAAATAAATGTTAGATTTTATGGTTTCGGTGAAATTTTCATAATCAAACCTGTATTTATGTGAGCAATCATTTACTTTCAAAGTATCTTCAAGGGCAAGAGAGTTAAAATAATTTCCGCAATTAAATGTGTGTTCATATAAGCCAGTGGTTCCCAAAGTGGGAGCACTGGAAGCCAGGAGATGGTAGGGAAAGCATTGGAAAATGAGAAAAATTAGTCTCATCTCACCAGACCTATTCTTCACATAAATTATTTATACATCAATCAAGTACTTCTCTCATATTTTTGAAAATAAATGATTGAATTGATAGTTTTCTTTTATTCAAATTTCAATGTAACATTTTTGATCAGCCTTACAGAGAATGGGGGCAGATGAAGTATATGCTCCAGAGGTGGGTATGACACTATTAATAGCATGGATTTTACAAGACGGTGAAATCTACACCGAGTATTCAGTAAATGGTCAGCTTCTAAAAGCAAATTTCAATAGGGTAGATTTTACTAATTAATTGCAAATTAAGGCAAATCTGAAAATCTCGAAAATACATTTTCATCTTTCACTTAAAAAAAGGATATATAGAATCTAAAAAGCCTGAATTGAGAAAGCACAAGATGCAAAATTGTAATCTGAAACTTGAGTTGTCTATATTGGCCAAAGAATCGCAAGACAGGAAAATAATGACAAGTGATTGATGGATTAGGTTTTTATCTATTTTCTCTAGAATAAGACACACACAGCCTGAAATGAGTAAGATACTCAGATGATTAACCAAAGGACCTGTCTGTACAAGTGGATCTTTGTTGAGAAATTTAAGTACTTCGAAAATTTTGCTTGGCCCAGACAAATTATAGTTTCAGATTAGCATTTAGCCGAAACAGGAACTAGGGGCCCATCTGGTTTATGCTTTCAGAGCAGACATCCTTTGTCCTTTGTGATATATTGATGAATATTGCTAATCTTAAATTTTGCCTGTGCAGATTTGGGAGAAAATGCTAACTTGAGAAATTTGGGGCCAGAGCCTCTAACTGACCAAAGGTGAATTTAATGATGTAACTAATGTGGTCTCACCCTAGTGGTGATAGTTAGAGGGGCTTAAACCATAAAGTTACAGAATTACACCAGAGAAGGTGGTTTTATAAGAGGAGATACTCAGATGATTAACCATATTTGGGAAACAAAGAAATATTGTGGAAAAGTGATAAATGAGAATATTTTAGGTAATTAATTTTACCTCCCAAACCCCATTCAATACTCTGAACTCAGAGACATTGACCGGCTGCCATAGAAGATGCACCAGCCATACAGTAGATGGAGAGAGAATTGCAGAGAAACGAAAACATTTTCATCATTCTTTTAAAATAAGTGCTACAAGTTAGTGATTCCTTCTAATCTCATATTTCAACATTACAGGCATTCCTATTGTGACAGGGGAGGGGTATAAGTATATTTCACCTTCCAATTGACGCATAAAATTGTTTAGTGAAATAGATTGCATAGACATACAGACAAACCCTGTCATACAGTACTTCTATCAACACGAAATTCTGTTAGTGCGATTCTTTCTTATTTTACACAGGTAATCATTCAGTTACCACGATCTTCCAGGAGAACTAGTTCTGTTAACAGCTTTCAGAAGTTATGCAAGAATTGCTTGATTGGCACGTAGAAGTATCAAGTGAAAATGATCAAGTACGAGCAAGCTGAAGACAAAATGAGTAAAATGGCAGAAATTGCAGTGGAAGAATTCACTATAAAAAGATTTGTTGAAGCTGCCAAGGATTATCATGTAAATGTTGATCCTAACATAGAAAGAGGCATGGAAGTCAGCAGGAATTTAGAACAAGTGATTGTTAACTATAGGAAATTGTATAACAAAGAAGAAAAAAAAAAAGTAAAATCTTGTGCT
Source organism: Thysanoteuthis rhombus (assembly GCA_963457665.1). NCBI lineage: Eukaryota > Metazoa > Mollusca > Cephalopoda > Oegopsida > Thysanoteuthidae > Thysanoteuthis > Thysanoteuthis major. Next base: position 35,045,266 of record OY735230.1, read on the forward strand.
GGCAACTTTGGACAAATATTTTTCTAAGAAATCTGTTAGTTGTGATGTAATCATGAGATTATTGAAAAATATTATTTTTATCAACTTTTATGAGTCTTGATGAATGATCTGAAAGGACAGATTCATGGTAATTATTCACATTGATTCCATTCATCGCACCACATGAATTTTTATTACACAAGTGAAAAGAGGGGTAAATTAATCACAAAGCGGGGTTTGTCTGTATAAGTTGAGTAGCGGTGGGATAAAATCTATAATACCAAATCATTTTACCCTAAGAAGATTCAATCTGGTGAATTTAAAAATTATCATACCTCAAAAATACATAAATAAAGATTTAATATTGTATACTTCAAAAATATTTACAACTTAAAGTAACCACTAGATCTATGACAATCATATACTCAGATTTCAAGTATGGAAATAATATTTTTATACAGGTCTCTTAGCTAAATTGTTTAAAAGAGAGCAAAAAAAAGGAAAGAAAAAAACTTTTAATGTAGGGTACAAAAAATACTAGTTTTAAATTACTGTAGCTACTAAATCTGAGGTGGAAAAGAGGTGGATACAGGAGGGGGGAGGGGTCAGCATATACCTACATCTCAGTTCCAGTGTAGTTGGAATGGTATCACCAACCCTGAAATTGGCCATAATTTCTTTTTTAAACTACCCACAGTACCCCAGCTGCACGGCTTCACTTAGCTCATCCTGGATGGACCCGTTCATGATCCCCAAGCATAAATCGTAGATACAACCTTACCATATACCTGGTTCTCAAGACCTATTTCCTACACTGAACTAAATAGGATCAACTTTTCCAAAGTATTAATTGTACTTGTTGTTTCTCTAAAAACACACAAATAAATATTGCTCTTCAAGAAAAAGGTGGCTCATTTTCTTCCCACCTTTTTTGTTCAATTTGATAAGTGTTCACCAAAAACAAAGTGGACATACAATTCAAGCAGAGACAGAGAGAGAGAGAAATGAGTAGATAAATCCTTTCGAAAAAAGAATTATCCTTTTTATAAAATAATAGAGAATGACACACTGACCTTTTCTGGGAGGTTTCAAATTTACATGAAAATAAGAGAAATGAAATGGAAAAAAAAAAAGGAAAAAAAAAAAAAAGGAATGAAATATTATTTTGGGGAAAGATGACAAAAAAAAAAAAAAAAAAAGCAATCCAAAAAAGTAATAAATAAAATCCTAATTTGTCAAATGAAAAATTGTGGAAATAAACATGGTGTTTTCTTCCACATCCAACTTAAGAATGGGAATTAGTAGGGAATAGAACATCCATCTTCTTCCTTTCAAAAAGATATAGTTTTGAAAAATTACCCCATTTCGATCTTGTATAACAGGGATAGGCAGTATCCAGCCTGTGAAGGGATTTTTACTGGTCCTCAAGTAAATATTAGGATACTATGCTGACTTTCTTTTAAGGATTCTTTGTCTTTTTGATAAAAGATACCTTGATTGAAATAAATTATGACTTTGGTTTAGCACAGGTGATTTTTTGCATATGTTATTCATTGATTTGAGGCAAGTATAACTAGATGTATCCAAAAAGATAATTCATAATTTTCAAGCTTTTTTATGGCCATTATATTGCCAACCGTCCACTCATTGAAAAAAAGTTGCCGATCACTCTTGTATATATCATATTTTTTTTATATTAATAATAACCAATCAAAATGTGTGTATAATTCAATATCCCACTCCTAAAATTAAAAATTATTTTCTAAAACAATATTTATTCATATAAACTTATCTTTCTTAAAATCCCAGTTTACTTCCACACTAAACTTTGAAATTATTAATACCTGCTTCAGCAAGATATCTTTCCCACAGAATCCTTTCCTTGGGGTAAAACACTATTTTCCATTACAATAAGATTCAATTTTTTCCTCTTTCAGCTCCAGCCAAGGCTAACTAAGGGAGTAAACAGCTTCTTGCTAGTACTGCCTGGCAGGTAAGGTATTAATGGGAGAGTGGTTTATCAAAGTTCTCTCTCATTCAGTCTTCTCTGTCAACCACCATGGCATACCAGTGACGATACATTTTGTCAAGCAAGATATCTGGCAATGGAACAGGAAGAAGTGGATTAATACCTTTCTTAAAAGTATTAGCTCAGAGTGAACAAGTAACCTCACCAAAATTCAAACTAGTTATGTAGATTCCATTTTCCAGGCTAATAACTGTCATTCCATTATGCACCTCAATACATACACCTTTTACTTCCTTTCTGGCACAAAATGAAAAAATCTAATACAGGTTGTGTACCCCCTCATACGATACCTTTTAAAAGCCAACAAGAGATCACAAGTGGAAAATCCCACCAAACATCACTGATGTAGTAGGATTCAAAAATGCAAGACAAGTCCAATTTCAGGACATTTGACTCATTCTGACTGTAGGAAAAAATTAGTTATCTTTGTGTATCTCTTTAGAAACATTAAACTTGCACCACAAACAGTGGAAGATGAAACAAGTCCTGATAAAAACAAATTGTCACCACCAGAACTACATTAATTAATCACACTGTCTTTCTGCTAAAATGTCAAAAGAAAAAAAAATTCTGATACCCCTATGAGAAACAGTGATATGAAAAAAAGTAAGCACTGTTCATCTATAGGACAGAAAGTCAAGCTATCGGAGACGTAAGCAAGATATCTTATCATGTAAAAGCAAATATTCCAATATCTAAAACACTTCTGGTCCCAGGCATTTTGGATAAGGGGTACTCAACCTGTATTTCAATAACTTGCCTTGTTTTCCTGAGATTTTTTTGCAGACATGGATGAGGTTTACTTGGGTTCAAGGGATAGGGTTACAATTAGGGTTGTTTTTGGGAATGAATGTTTTACCCAGAATTTAAAATAATAGTTATTTCAATTGAAAAAAAACTAACAAAAAAAAACCTTTTGAATCTTATTTCGAAAATATTTTATCAATTCAAAATAGAATAAAATCAATTTTGCAATGACAATAATTTAACATAATCGCGATTTTAAATTTTAGTTTCAATTAAAATTCATACACACTTAAAAATGAGAAATGTAAGGGTTTTGCTTTCGGCTCTTTTTTTTTTCTTTTCGAAACGGAAGATTATCTTGAAAACAAATCTGAAAACTTGGAAGGGTTAACTTGCAAAATAAAAGGAGTTTTTCTGATATTTTATTTACTAAATGAAAGAACAGAGCTAGTTATTCAAATATACTTCAGAACTTTATATCGAATATATTTCATGAATTTACAACATTAACTTTTAATAAAATCATCTATTTTCTTGAAAGGAAAAGGATTCTGTTTGTTGCCAAGATAAACAAATAATAATAGGCTCTTTTCTGAAAGGTTGCCTAGAGCTACCGGTCAGGGCCGTTTCATCGCTTGGGCACAGCGGGCAGTTGCTCGGGGATACGGCGATTCCAGGGGGCCCAAATTCAATTTGAAAAATAAAAAACTTCAGTCAAATAGTTGGGGCGAAGGGTTAGGGGCCCCAGTGCATTGCTTTTTGTCCAGGGTTCTTAAATATTCTCAAGATGGTCCTGGCAAAGAACCACAAGGATAAGACATTTAAAAACAATAACATCGTGCAAATGCTTTTAGTAAATAATTGCAAACATTAATTTAGTTTTTGCATTTCAAATCCAAGAATACGACGAATCAAAAACCTTTGACAACAAGAAATAATTGATTATTTACGAAAATTTGGGTGATTTGTTTGGGGTTTTTGTACGATCTCGAGAAAGATGGATAGCCAGTTTAATTTTCAAGTCAACTTTTAAACTCAAGTATTTTATTCAGAAACTGTATTTTTGTTATTCAAAGATCTGAGAAAAATTAACAGTAGAAAAAAAAAGATAATGTTGATTCTAGTTCAATAAGATCGATATTTCGGTTAAAATTCGTTCTTTTTTTTTAACTTCGCAATTAATTCTCCTGGAGGGAACTTTTAAATTCAATGTGGTGTGCTTTCAATCAATTAGACATTACAACCATCCAGAAATTAGTTGGTCTCTAAAAGAAGAATTCAAGGTTTTACGAGGTGGTTCTAATGTAACTATAACTGGGCACTTACTTTCCGCCATTTCACAGAGGTACGGTTTACTGAATAATATCTAAGTACTAATAGGTTGAAAGCACCTAACATTGACAAAACTGAGAAGTTAGAAAAAAAACGAATCTTATCAATTAGCGGATCTCTTTCAAACATTAAACAAAAGAGAAAAAACAATAAAGTCCAGAAAAAAAGTTACAAATTCAAAATTGAATTTTTCGACGAATGATAAACATTCAAAAAGATTAAATTAAATCTCCAAAAATACGAATTAATCTACTGTTCAGACGATCTAAACATTGAATATGAGAAATAAGATCTCCTCCCCCAAAGTTTGGCAATATAGAGAGAATTAAAAAGATAACACGTAAAAAGACATGACAAAATGCCGCTTTTGTTTTTAACATTTTCGTTTTTAATCATAATTTAATACTGATAAATTAAATGAAAATAATATTTTAACGTTAGAGAAGAAGAGATGCTAATAGGAATTATAAACTAGTTTTATTTTAACGTGTTTGAAAATAGTATAATCCATCAGTATCGATCATTTAGAATAATGTTTTCTTAAGCGAAGAAGGATTCGCAGTTTTATCTTACCTTCCGCCATGATGGTTTCTAAGGACTGCGAGGGGTGAAACTGAAAGCGAGGAATGAAAGCCGCGAATTCAAATTAACATTACATTTCATATTTAATAATATAATTATGCAATTAAACGAATTTTATGATCAATTAATGAGTTTTTTATGTTAATATAATAGATTTTGGAAAAAAATTTTTAAAAAAAATGAAAATCTCGTATGTGCGTGAGCATCTATTTTTAAAGTCTCCCAACTTCCTTTATTAACACGTTTAAAAAAAACGAAGATTATCTGCCCCTTTCTACTTCAGTATTTCTCCGGTTCCCTGCCTCAAGCGAACAAGCTGTCATGGATAAGTTCTCCCAATAAACTCAGTCACTCAAGCTCGGATGTAGTTGAATATAACAATGAAATTAGAAGGAAAATTTGCAACTCTGCTGCAAACGTAACCTCCATTGTTAAAGCTAATTTGGAATGAGTAAGAGAAAAGTGAACATTTTGTTTTCAGTTGATGAGTATTGTTATACAATATCTGTACCTCTTGCATGTATCAGAACTAATTATCAAGAGAAAATATCTAAAATGATAGATCTTTTATCTAAAATTACCTGGAACAAATACCAGCACAAGATTTGGGCATTGTTGGTTCTAAATGACCCTAGCGAACCTTCAAAGCACTATTTTGAAAAAACAAAATATCTCCTTTAGATGATGCCAAGTGATGTACTTATGCAAATTTTCAAAAAATGTCATCAGAAGCTCCTGCAAACCCACTCAGATGAGCAAAGAGAGAAGATTCTGTAGCCTATTTGGCTGGTTGGTCAGACGGGCCATTAGTGGGGCTATGGTGATTCGATTATCACTTACTCCAGGATATCAACTTCAATTTCCATTACAGTAAAGTCCTCTGAAAAATAAAAATTTTTATTACCACAATTCATCAAACGAGGCACGTGAATATCAATTACTGTTGGATGTGGGGGATGGGGGGGGGGGGGGGGTCATCAATATGTAGAGATTTTTTCCAGGATGTTACCCTCATCTTGGTTGAGATTCTTTTGAGTACAATGTTTCAGACATTGTACCTAATGGCTTTCTTCAGATTGGAGTCATAGATGCAGTGTCAGAGTTAATAAAGGTACAATTGCCCCAGGTCCCCTCTATTCAAAAATATGATAATTCAAAAATTAGTTTTTTTTTTAAAGGAAATTAATTGATACTAACTGCTTGGAATTTATTTCATTACAATGCCTTCAATTGCTCTAAATGAATTGATAAAATTACTACTTGTAATTCAGGTCTACGGTAATTGGAGTATCATCATCATCATCAGTCTTTTAACATCCATCGTTGGACATAGACCTTCCCCAGGATTCGCCACAATTCCCTATCATGGGTATCGTGGAGTCAGTATTTCCTGAATCTGTCAAGTTCATCTCTCCATCTGTGTTCTGTCACCCTCGGTTTCTTATGTGATCTCTTGGGATCCATGTTGTGAGACATGATGTCCATCGGTTGTCTTTCATTCTTGCAACATGGCCTACCCATTGCCATGGATTACAAAAGTAATGCAATACTGCTAGCTCTGTAGGAGGGACCACACTATTTTATTTGCACCTTTATTTACTGTTAATATTCCTAATCTTATGCTATTTTTACATGTTTGAAGTATGTACGTGTAACTTATCAGTGCCAATTGCCAGCCATAAACGGCCTTTGATGTTTAGATTTTGTGATTTGCAGTGTATTTCAATTTCTGTGTATGGGAGGCCCACCAAACCTGAAATGCCCCTGACCCACAAATCTAAATCCGACCCTGCACAAATGAGCGTGGAGTGGTCATTCAACATTCCAACCTCCCTCCCATTTATGACAACCACCTGAAGAGAGCCAGAGTGTACAGTGTCCAAAATGTTGTGTTCACTAGAAATGCAACTAAGTTGTCGATAACAGAGACAAAAAAAAATCTATGAATATTGAATATTAATTAGTCAGACAATTTTTATAAACAATGAAACAAGCTTAACTTGAAAGGAATTTAAAATAAGTACCAGAATTAATTAAAAACTTTTCATTTGGAACAATAAACTTGGTGATATAATTGCTCAAAACCAATCTATTTATACAATACACCATATTTGTATCTATAATTTTTCTGTAACAATTGCCAAGCGAAGGAACTAATTAATGTTAATTATAGAGTAGTATCCCTCATTTATTTATTTATTCATTTAGTACAAATGCATTAAAAAAATCCAATTTTAGTCTGTGATTGGGAAAACGGAATGAATGAACCAGGTTTACACTGTTTATGCTAATTTTAGACTAATATTAATTTGAGGTTCTGGCCCAGTCTCAAATAGCACCCTCTCCCCACCTGGCTATGCCTCTGGCCCAATCACACAACAGAAATTGTAGTTGAACATTTTTTTTTATTGCAATTGAGATAATATTCTAAATATGCAAGGGGGCGTAACCAAGCAGACAATAACCTGAGTTGTCTTTCATACGTTTTTATTTTATTTACCAGATTATTATATATGCATTATCGTTTCTTGAATAGCAAAATGAATGATATAAACAATAACGAATATGAATTCAAAATATGGCCCATTCGAAGTAATAACTCTTTCCCAGCGACATTTTAATGATGGTCTGCCATGTCTGAAGATCTTTTTAGGTTTAGTGGACACAAATTCAGTAAAAGTACGAATAACAGCTTTGTCGCAAAGCATTTATGGTTCAAGTTATGGTTATTAATCTTATCTGCCTCCATTAGTAAATATAATGATATTTGTGATTGATTAGACTTGATGGTCAACAATTGAATGTACCATGTTAATCTGTTGAGCTATGTATAGTAATGTAGTCTGTAGGTGAAGTATAAGTTGACCTGTTAGTGTGTTTACTAATAGCAGTCATTAATGTAGATGAAGTAACATGGGTGGAAAATAAGAATAGTACGTAGGAATGGAATCAAAGAATACTGAAGGGAGAAAGTAGATGAATAATGACAATGCTGAAAAGTGTCTATGAGTATGAAGACTTATTTAACATAACAAATAACAAGATATTTATTGAGTGAAGATACAAGAGTTCTAGCATTGCAATCAAAATTTTGTTTGGTAAGAGTTATTGAGATGTACGATTGTCATGCTAATCACAATTGAAGTTGAAAGTTATGAGACGTAGAAATGTTTTCAGTTGGCATGTATGTGTGTATGAAAAGCCTGTGAGAGTCTTGGTAGAAAATGTAATTGTCTGAGTAGAAAATCTTTGTACTTGTCTTTGATACTGAGTATATGTGCGTATGCGCATGTAGGTGAGTGTGTGCGTGTGTTGAGATCAGCTATTATGAGGTATGCGTATAGAAGGTGAGATGGAATTCAGCAGTCTGGGGATCAGGGTTGAATGCTGCTTTTATGATTAAGTTAGCTGTGTTTTGATTGATCGATTAAGGTAGTACTATGTTTCTATCGACTGGTTTTGTAAATATATCTCAGAATTTTTGAGATGAGGTATTATTATTATTTCCATTAATATTCGGACCATCCTCATCTTTGTTGTTTTTCATACAACGTTTCGGCCGTTGCACTCTACGGCCTTCGTCAGGTATCATCTGGGAGATTTTTGGGAAGTAACAAACCGAACCCTTTATTTATCCAACGGGGGTATATTGACCGTACTCCCCTCTTTTTAGCGTTAGTAGTATTGTTATACTGTCTCACACTAGGATCGAACCTAGTACCATCAGATTACTTAACAGTAATTTGTCTGATGCTGTAACCACTGCGCTATGTGTCCATACTTCCCAAAAATCTCCCAGATGATACTTGACGAAGGCCGTAGAGTGCAACGGCCGAAACGTTGTATAAAAAACAACAAAGATGAGGATGGTCCGAATATTAATGGAAATAATGGTTTTGTAAAGTCTTTTAGGAACCTACTTGTTGACAGATTAGTGCAAATTTTGATTGAAGTTTGGAAGTACATAATGTTCTGGAGGAAATGCCTGAACTCTGCTTATGGCAGGATCCCTGAAGCATTCATTATGGATATGAAATTCAAAATGCTTGAAGAAATGTTAATCAGTAGGAGAAATATCATGGATATGCAGGATGCAGCAAGACTCCAGATGAGTGATATAGGTTGATTTTGATATCCATAATTTCAGAAGTAAACCTACTGAACCAATGCTGAACAGTTTTCACTGTTGCAGTGTTCACCCCAAATACTTTGTTGATGGTATCAGCAGCTTGAGCAGCACTATGTTCTAACTTAAAACTGTACTTGAAAATTAGTCCAACTTCTTTGATTCCATTGCTTTTAAGGGTTTGAAAATTTTATCTCTACACCTGCTCCCTGACTTACGGGCAAGTTCTGTTCTAACTGGCTGGCAGTATCACTAATTCATTTCTTTTGTAGGAGAGTATAAGAGTGAAAAATGATAATTAGCAGTATCTCTAATTCATTTCTATTCTAGAAGAATATAAGAGTAAAAAATGAAAATTTTTACATGTCCTCTCAAATGAATAATCATAAAATATCCAAAATAATCTTATACACACGTATAAACAAGATTAATATTTATGGTATTTACATAGTATGTATTTTTTTAATTATACAAGTGTAATCTTTATACACTCTTGCTATATACAGCTCTCATACACACTTACAAGCAAGAAAAGTTTTATATTTACTTATAATTTTTTAACTCAGAACCATAACATTTACATTTATATGGATTTTTATATCCATTTATGTCAGTCTTTTGCATGGATGGTCGCAAGTCAAGTTGGTTGTAAGTCATGGAGCAGGTGTATTGCATGATTTTTAAAAAAAGGCAATTATAAATCTTTCAATTTTAGCATCATTCTCTATGATGTGAAAAAACAATATGCTGGATGTAACTAACTGATATTTGAATTGCTAAACCACCAACATAACTGTCAATGTGGGTTTCTGCAGTTTTTAAGTTGGTCTGGCTGGCTGGCTGGCTGACTGGCTATGTATGTACAACATGCACAGTCTGCACTAATTGTGTTCGAGGGCTGAAAAATTCAACGTTTACTCCATATTATGCATAGAAAAAACAGTAATTGGGGTTTTTTTTTATCTTCTCCCAAATAGGTTTCAGGTGGAGGAGGGTTCTATTTACAATGTAAATTCATGCTAAATTATTCCTTTAGTTTGTGTTTGGCAGCATTCACTCTCATTTTTTTTTTAATTTAAACTTTTCAAATGATCATTACCCAACAGAATGTGAGAGAAGTTAATTATTCTTTATCACCTCTTCTTTCAGTTTTTTAATTGATCGTCCCAAACACTGTATGCCACCAAAACACATTGGTCACATGACTGTTACTATTGTGATTAACCAGACCTGTCTCTAAATGAACTATGATAATCTTTTATTGATTTCTCTTCTTTACAGCGTTCTATTCAGGAGCAAGGGACTGAATCAGTCTGTCTGTTTCCTCGAGAGAGAACTCTTAGATACAGCATTGTCCACAAAGTTTCAGGCCACATCATCATGTATTCTTTTTTCACAAGCATCTCTAGAACTGATGCCATTACTGTCTGACTGATTGATTGACAGGCAACAAACCAGGGTTAGAGACATTTCTGACACAAATCCCATAGAAAATGCCAAAATTGTTTTTAAAAACAATTATTTGATAATTTACTCTTATCAGGTAAACTATTATATTTCATTATCATTAGTTTTAAAAAGATTTTATACTACTATTTGCCTTCACTGCAATTTTTCATTTCCTTTTTCATCATAACTCACTGATGACAGCCTGAGTGAAGTTACGATTATAAAAAGCATCTGAAAAATAAAGGTGTAGGTAAATAGTAGAATAAGAATTAATAATAATGATTATTTATGAAACATTGCAGTACAAACCAAAAATGAGAAACTCACCATCACAGTCAATAATTCAACAACCATAGCATCAAAACTTGAAGTCACAAAAAAAAAATTCCACCAAAGAATAAATATGGTCAGAATAAATTCTGTTTATGACATCAGTCTAGAATGAAGTAAAAAAATGTCTTGAAATATCTTGATTCTAGAGAATCTATTTTTATTTCTATTATTATTCGGACTATCCTCATCTTGGTTGTTTTTCATACAATGTTTCAGCCGTTGTACTCTACCGCCTTCATCAGGTATCATCTGGTAGGTGTGGGGGAAGTAACGAACCGAACCCTTTATTCAACCGACGGGGGTATATAGACAGTAGTTGAGATATAAATAATAAATCAAATACCAAAAACCGCCACCTGAGGTTTAAGGCTCCTAAAAAATTAGCACCGGACACATAGCATAGGGGTTAGAGAATCAGACAGAATTACTGCAAGTAATCTAATGGTTCTAGGTTCTTGGTTCAATCCCAGTGTGAGACAATAATAATTCGAAAATACTACTACTGCTAAGAGGGAGTGCTGTCTATATACCCCCCCATTGGTTAAATAATGGGTTCAGTTCATTACTTCCGCCACACCGACCAGATAATACCTGATGAAGGCCGTAGAGTACAACAGCCGAAATGTTGTATGAAAAATAACCAAGATGAGGATAGTCCGGTTAATAATTGAAATAATAATAATACCTCATCTCAAAAATTCAGATAAACTCTAGAGAATCTAAATGCTATTTTCCCTGGAAAACATCAAGAAACATCTAGATTTTGGAGAATCCAGGTGTTATTAATTAATTATATTGGTCAAAATAAGGTCCAACAGAGCGTTTTTTCCAAAACACAGAAAACAATCATGTAAATAAACATATAAACACACACACACACATATAAAAAAGGATTGAACCCTTCGATATCTTTGATGGCTTTAGTTGTTCAATACTACTGAAACAAAATCAAAATGGCGAAAAATTTAGATATGGCCAAACCCAAAGCTTCATGGCAAAATGCTTTTCAAAAAGGCCAGTGCTGTCAAACTTGGACATAAAATGGCCAAAATAGCAACCCTGCTACAGACTATGAGGATGACATTCCAAAAAACTTCCCACCATCTTTCATTTCCTCCTTCCCCTCTTCTATGTATATCTGGAAGTAAAAGAGAGAGAACTAACACATCTGTGGTCATTCTTTTAAGCTAGTTTCATCACTGTGCAATGAACATTGATGTACAGGGTGATGCAAAAAAACAATAAACCATTTGATTCTTTCAGACGTGTGTGTGCTTAGTTATTTACTCTATGTATCTTCATGTAACATAAGGCCAGTATTATCATAAAGGATCCATTTTTTTATCAAAAATAGTTGTAAGTACATATTTTGATGAAAGAATATTCTTTTCAGTTAAAATATAGTGTTTTACTTTCCCAGTCAAACTGCAACTTTTCATGCAGTGCAATCTAATAGAGGTTGAAACTCTTTAATCCAGCAGTCTGTTGTCGGCTACTCAAATGGCTTGGCACATTTTGAATCTACGGCCATTAGTTTGTGAATCTGCCACATGGGCAGTGCTATTAGCAACACTAAGGCGCCAAACTTTGTTTACACTGTAGCTGAGTGTTTTGGTGACACAGTCCTGTTAATTTTATATATCCAACAGCATTTTAGCCCTCTTTGAGATGCAAACGTGCAGAAGATGGTGCTAATGCTGAAAAGCGTAAATGTGAAAGAGATAATGGTAAATAGAAAGATTCCATGATGTCATGTCAACTTGTGACCAGAACTGTAGAGGAAGAAAAGAAGAAAGAAAGGCAGAAAAAGGGAAAGAATGAGAGAAAAAAGAGAGAAAGAGAAAGAAAGAGGATAGGAGAAAGAAAGAGAAAATGGAAAGGTAAGAGAGAAGGGAGGCAACAGAGTGAGAGACAGAGAGAGACAGAGGCAGAGGTAGATTATATTTTTCACGTCATCACTCATCTGATGTTGTTAATAATGATGATAAATTAGAATAAAGTTTAATGTTTCTTTGTATGTATATAATCATAAAGCAACCAAAATGGCACTTTTCAAAGAGAATCTTTTTAACCCTTTTTTTTGAGGATACATCCTCAGGATGCTCTAAGAGAATATAGTTACATCATGGTTCAGTATGGGGATTTACTATACAGTTACAATGTGGAACTGGACCTTACTTTCGATCAACATATCTCTAAAATTTCTTGAAGAATTTCAATGAAATTTTGTGGAAGTACAAGTAATGGAATAAGGAAGAAGTGTTTACATTTTGAGACGGATCCAGGCATTTCTCACAATCACCCCCCTGTATCATAGCCATGTATATATGCAACACAATATCTTCAAAAGTTCTCAATGAATTTCAGAGAAATTTTGATGAAGGGTAGGTATGTGCTTAGGAAGAAGTGTTTGTATTATGGGGTGGATCAAGAATCTTCCCACTGTCATCTTCCCTGTTTTGTAGCTACATGCACACAGTGCAATATCTCCAAAAGTTCTCAATGAATTGCGGTGAAAGTTTGTGGAAAGATGGAGAATGGGCTATGGGGGCAGTGTTTAAATTTTTGGGTAGATATAGAAATATTTCCACGGTCATCTCCCCCGCATCAAATTTATATGTACACAGCACAATATCTCCAAAGGTTCTCAATGAATTTCAATGAAAGTTTAAGGAATGGTGGCTAAGGAAGAAGTGTTTATATTTGGGGGCAGATCAAGGATCTTTCCATGGTCATCTCCCCTGCATTGTAGCTATATGAACACAGTACAATATCTCCAAATATCATTTAAATTGTGCAGTAGGTCAGCTGATAGTCTAACAGAGAAGTGTTAACAATTTGTGGCAGAACCAGGAATTTTTCCTGAGATAAAATCTAGAATTATCCAGATTCTGATGCCATTTCACCAGAAAAATATCTAGATGCTGTTTTGATAAGTCCTATTCCATGGCGAAATTTAATAATCCTTTTCAGTTGAGGGAAAACTGTTTTTACAAAAGTTGAAATGTTTTCTAAACTTATCAGCTAAATCATTTAATCTTCAGTCAGAGTGGAGTCTGACCCTGAAGCAGCCAGTCTTGTCTATACTTGGAAAGGTGGAGATACCAAAAAAATTGGATAAAGGAATCAGTGTGAAGAGTTTGTGTAGGTACTATGAGGTTGGATTTTCTACTGTGATTTAAAGAAACAAGAGAAATGAATGTTTCAATTTTTGGTTGAAGAAAGGGACTTTTAAGCTCAATTTCAGCATGGCCAGGACCCAAGTGTGTTGTATTAAAGAGATTCAACCTGTACTAAAATGGTGAAATGCAATATAATCAAGCAGATACTAACAATGAAATTGTTGAAATAATGTTCATATCATTCTAGTTATCTGGCTAGCCACCTGGATTTAGTACCATTCATTCTAATCAATTGTTTATGGGTTATCATCTGTTGGAAACAACCTGTAGTCAATGTTCCCTTCGATTTTTAATAATCAGTGTGCGCAAAAATCTTATATGGGCAAATTTTTTCCCTGTAAAAAAAATATATGCGCACTGAATGCTTGTGCAAATGTAAACTTGGGATAGTTTCAAGATAATTTTGGCACAGCCTTTTACTTATGACTAATAAAAATGTATAGGTAAGTTTTGATAAAACAATATCCGTACCTTGCATAAATGAATCACCGTAGTCCACATGTGCAACAGAAGTGATTATCTAGAATTACCTGAAAAAAAAAATTGTTATTTAATCTAAAAAAAGTTCTAAAAAATATCAACACAAGATTTGGCCATTGTTAATCCAAAATGACCACAAAAAAAAAGAAAAAAAAAGAGAAATGTGCCATGCAGTAAACCCATGAAAACTTTCAAGGTTGTTGTCAAAATTATATGACCAGGAGTGCCCAGAGACACACACACACACACAGATAAGCAAAAAGATAAAAATCTGTAGCCCATTTGGCTGGTTGGTCAGATGGGCCATTTGTCAAGTTACATTGATTTGATGTATTAATATTGTAAAAACTTGTAGAGCAAATCATCATCATCAGTTTTTCAACATCCGTTGTTGGATATAGACCTTCCCCGGGATTCAACACACATCTCTATCATGGGCGTTGCAGAGCCATTACTTTCTGAATTTGTCTAGCTCGTCTCTTCATCTAATATTCTGCCAGCCTCGGTTCCACATGTGATCTCGGGGGATTAATGTCATGAGTCGCGATGTCCATTGGATGTCCGCCATTCGTTCAACATGGCTAGCCCAGAGCCATTTGACCTTTTTAATGGATTCTATGATGTCCCTGACTCTTGTCTTCTCCCGGATGTACTGTGCTGTCTTGTGATCTCTCCATGTGAGGCCCAGCAGAATTTTCTCGTGTGCATGTTGCATAGTTCTCAATTTGCAGATCTGTCTCTTGGTTAGGTTCCACGTTTCTGCTCCATAAGTGACTATTGGGAGGATACATTGGTTATACACCCTTCTTTCTAGGATTAATGGGATCTTCTTATTTTTGAAGTTTGAGCATCCTATACCAAAGGCTTGCCATCCTAGTGTGATTCTTCATTGATTTCTTCTTCTTTTGAGGGTCTCATGGAGATTCGTTGTCCTAGGTAGATGTAGTGGTCTACTTTCTCCAGTTCTGTGACTTTGATTTTGATCTCAGTGTTTTTATCTCCAATGTCATTATTGCACATGATCTTCATCTTGCTGAAGTTCATATGTAGGCCGAATCTCTTGCTCTCTTCATTTAGTTCATCTATCATTACTTGGAGGTTGTGCAGGTTCTCTGCAAAAAGGGTAATGTCATCTGCAAATCTAAGGTTGCTCAGATACTCAACGTCTATTTTAATCCCTTCATCATCAATCTTTTAACATCCGTTATTGGACATAGACATTCCTCAGGATTCACCACAATTCTCTATTATGGGCGTCGCGGAGCCAGTATTTCCTGAATCTGTCCAGTTCATCTCTCCATCTTGTGTAATCTCTGGGGATCCATGTTGTGAGACGTGATGTCCATCAGTTGTCTTTCATTCTTGCAACATGGCCTGCTCATTGCCATTTGAGTTTTTTAATAGTTTCTATGATGTCACGGACACCCGTTATCTTCCTTATATACTGTGCTGTCTTGTGAGAAAGAAAGACAAAGCAAAGAACAGCAAATTGCTAATTAAAGCCATTCAATTATATCATACACTGATTTATTTGAACTGGTGTTCTAATCTTGGTTGTTATAGTCACAATACTTTATCCATTGCTCCCTCTGGACTTCTTTGGGTGCCTGTCATATTCAGCATCATTCTAGAATTTTTAAAACAAATCCTCAATATTGGTTCCCTGTTTGCTAGAATTAAATTACAGAGTAGGTCTTATTTTATTTTTATGAGCAGAAGATTCAATGAATTTTCAAAAAAGATTGATATAAACAATATTTTAGTGAACTCAGTTAAACGAAAATGTAGAAATTATCTATTATTTCACCAGTAATCCAAGCGTTTCTCTCCAATTCTGGTTGAAGTGTTCATATAACCTATATCATCCTGATGCAGTTTCTTAGTAGGTGATTCATTAAGCTATTTGTGATTTAAAATTTTTATTTGGTGACTTTGTACTACATGAAGATAATTGTCTTTTTCTTACAGGTGATAATTTTAGTTTTTCTTTTTCTCTATCTTTTTGCTTATTTATCAATTCATTCTTTCTGTGTATGTAGTAAGTATAGAAGTAAAAAAGTTTGTTTCTATTTGTAATATTGGAGGTGCTGAGAGGAAGCAGTAGTGTTCATAGGTTTCAAGTTAGTGTAGGGTATTGGAAGTCAGTCTTAAATAGACAGATTTTCTGGATATTTCAAAAGATACAAAGATAGCACCTTTTTGTTACTATCAACCCATGAATTACTATCAATTATTTGATTCTGTGCAGAATTTCTATTTAAAGCTGAAAGAATTTACCTCTTATAAATGACTAAACTTGTTAACTTAAATCCATGTTCATGAATTTTAGGAGCAGAAAAATTGTCTTCTTATCAGCCACCAAAAATCACCATCCCCCACCTGTCAGTTGCAACAGAAAATGAATATACATGATAATAATATTTGAAGTTGAAAATAGGAATTGATATGGGAAGAACAGATACTATACTTTGATCTTGAACTAAATGTTGCACAAGGCTGAACCACAAAACAAGGATAGTACCATGAATTTTATTATTTACTGAACAATGTGAGATAAGGTTGAAAATAGAACAGGATGCAACCAAACGACTGTTGAATTTACTGAATAATGTTTGTTAAAGGTAGCACTTACTTTTTTCTTTACCAAATGCTTTCTACCTCTACGCATGATCCTTTTCTCTCACCAAGGCCTTGGTTGGCCACAATTTCGATCATTTCATAAACTAAATGTTCTGTTAGGAGGGAAAAGTGTCAACATGACCCCATGTACAAGTTTCGAAGAATCCACAAAACCTAAAGGACAAAGTAAATTATTGCATATCACTTCTGAGTTGACAAGTCCATATCAATTTTGATTTATTAAATTAGCAAATATATCAATTGAGATATGAAAAAAAATTAGGCAGTCATCATCATGTCACCCCTTTGGAGGTGTCACCAAGGGGCTGAAGAATAAGTAAGGTCAGGTTCCCCTTGCAGTGTATGTGTTTTATAATGTATGTTATTTTCTTAAATAAAGACATTTTCTTCTTCCTCCTCCGCCGTAGATTGTTCTCACGCTAGAGGATATCACGTATAAGTTAATTCTTCTTAGTTAATAAGTAAATCAGTTTAAAATGATGATAATTATTCTTCAGTTCAGCAAACAACTCGAGGTCACGAATCTCTGCCAACAAACACGTCATCTATATCAGACTCCTCTATTAAAATTTCATTCATTTAGATTTTCTTCGGTCTATATATTTCATAAGCAAGAACCTAACCAACTGGTGAATTCCCTCTCTAACTCATCTGAGCTGACCAAACCTATAAGTGAACTCTCACTAACATCTTCCTTACCAAAGGTATACCCATAAGTCTGTACGTAGCCTAGTTACAGAAAAAGCATCTTTATTTCATAATAGATATTTTCTGACAATCCTTAAACCCTTGGAGTACAAGGCATTGTGAAATGATGATTCTTACTTTTTGTTGAAAATTGAGTCATTGTCCATGAGAATATCATTATTAAATGTCAAATCTCAGTAAGATAATTGTGCCTATTAAAGTCACATTTCTCCATAAAGGAGAGTATAGATAAAAACATAGTCACACTGTGTTTCAACATATGAAACATGAATGTATATATATATATATATATATATATATATATATATATTTGCGTGTGTATGTGTGTATGTTTGTGTGTGGATGCATATATATGCGTAAATACTCGCCTATATATATATATATATATATATATATATATATATATATATATATATATATATATATATATATATATATACATCACTGCATATTAGAAACCATCAACCCAAACTGTCAACATAGGTTTCTTCATTATTAAGTTGGTCTGGCTGGCTAGCTGATTATATATGAATCATGCATTTATGTAAGACCAATGAAGGAAGAGGGCTGACAATTTAAATATTTACTCTATATTATGTCTGGAAAAACACATTTTTTTTCAATTCACCGTAATAGGTTTTCAGTAGAGGGTTCCATCCGCAAAGTAAATTCAGGCTTAATTGATCCCTAAGTTTGTGTCCAACAGCATTCATACTGGTTTCTTGAAAATTTGGACACTTTTACACTGCCCAACAAAAAGCAAGAGAAGTAACTTCTTCATTAAAACCCTTTTTCCCAATCTAATTGATCATTCTAAACATAGCATGCTGCCAAAAAGGCATTGGCCACATGACGGTTTCTATTGAGTGACCAACCAGACCAGTCAGATTTTACATTCAAACATATCTATCTATCGATCTATCTATCTATATGTATATTTAAGTATGTGTGTGTGTGTGTGAATATTAATTTGTATGTATGTATGTATATTGCCATAAAATTATTATATTATGCTGTAAGACTCTACCAACCTCACTTTTGATATCAATTGTTATTCTCAATGCGTAACGGAAGGAAAATTGGATTTTAAATGCTAATACTATTATATACTTTAGCTCTAGTACAGTTACTATATACCACTCATAACAGTCACTATTAATACTACAGCTGCTTCATTTTAATACTATAAGTTCTCTATTCCCCTCTCTCTTTCCTTCAGTTCGGTTCTATCTTACGACAATGACAACAATTCTCAGATTATGCTCAGAAGTAGGCTGCTTAGTAATCAATAATCCGTACTTAACAGACTGATCATATTGTAGAATGACATCACTTGAATGTCTTTCTTTAAAATCAGTTTGTGGCCTCAGCATAGATAAGCTTTGTCCACTTCTTATCATTATGGTCCAGAAATGATAGAATGTATTATTTTCATATCAGTCTCCTCTTTATTCAGACATGTTAACATGTTATCTTTTGTCACCTCTCTCTCTCTCTCTCTCTCTCTCTCTCTCTCTCTCTCTATATATATATATATATATATATATATATATATAATATATATATATATATATATATATGTTGTATGGATGTAAGGTAATCTGACAAAATGGTGGTGGTAATTTGACAATGTGGAAGTGAAAGATTCAAGAAAAAGTGTGTTAGATTATGAAAAGTTTTTATCATGATAACAATAAGGCTAGATGCAATTGTCAAATCCGATGGGCATCTTCTGAAACACTTTTGTAATGTAGAAAAACAGTAGCAAATGCAGTTCTCACATACCCAACTGATATACTAAACTGGGAAAAAACAGTGCAAATTAGTATTGGTTGTTGGTGAAGAGGAGAGAGAGGAATAGTATCCTTGAGTCTGGGTGGTTAAGCCTCATAAACCTTATATCAATGATAATAAACAACTTTTGAGACGTAACACACTTTTTCTCAAATCTTTCACTTCTGCATTGTCAATATATATATTTATAAATATTATTATTGTGTCATCCACAGACAGCTGTTTCAATGCATTACATCTTTTCAGTGTGGCTATAGACCTTCCAT